>NNCF01129265.1:487373-513867 GCA_002313205.1 Laupala kohalensis | reverse complement strand
GAACTATAGATTATTCTGAGTATAGTGTTTAAAAATCATAAGAGTTGAAATAACACTAAATTCACGATTTATTGTTACAATAAACTATGTTAATATAATTATTATAATAATATAATAAACTATGTTAATATAATAAACTATGTTAATATATTTATTGTTACAATAAACTATGTATTACTATGTTTATTAGTTTATTGTGAAATTGTAGCAGTAAATTAATTTAAATTCCTCGGCGTAGTCATGAACAGTTTTTAATTGTTCACTTGATAATAAATAATTTCCTTATTAATTTAATTATTGTCGAACTAGCTGACTTGATGTTGGTACTGGGTTTGTACACAGTGTAGCCAACGCTTTTCCTTCGCCATCGTCCATGAGAGTAATGATAAGTGAAGCTCACGCTATGTTGGTAGTAGTTTCGGATTTCTTTAAACTTTAACACCAACACCAGCATCGGCCAACATATTCAATTCTCTTTTGCTCTTGCGCTGCAATTCTGTTCTCGGTGCATCGAGCGCATGGACGGATATTGCCCTCGTGACTTAGTTGTTTTTTTCTTTTTTCGACCAATAGTCGCTCTAGTGTTATTAATATTTATTTGGATATTACTTAACGCATAGAAGTTGACAATTCGTGGTAGCCAGCCGTATCTTCGATCATCCTGGCCCGGGTTTTTCTCCGTTTTTCCTTCGGGTAGAGGCGGATTTCTTATACAGGTTCTCTAGGCTTTGTCTAGGGGCGTGTTTATTGTAACAATAAATCGTGAATTTAGTGTTATTTCAATTCTTATGATTTTTAAACACTATACTCAGAATAATCTATAGTTCGATAATAACTTGTACATGTAATTTTTTGCTTAAAATTACAAACATATTGACATTCTATTAGTATTATAACTCGCAGCCAACTTTTTATCTTATCTAGGAACTTTTTCTGAAATTTTTGAATCCGCCTCTGCCTTAGGGCCCTTGATCGGAATTGATGGGATGGTCCCTTGCTTGCTTCCGGAGAGAAAATTAGTTTATTGTCCTCCACGTGGTCATACGCATTTTGTACTGTTTTTTTTTGACAATAAATTTATTATTATTATCGGATTTATTTTCGGTAAAGTTACGTGTTTGGATGTATATCATAAATAAAGGAACGACCTCACAGAAAAGGTCATATACTTCTTCGTCGTACTTAAATTGTTTGTTATCAGTCCAATGTCATTTAAAACATTAAAATTACCTTAAGTCTTAAGGGCTCTTGGTTAACTTTATACTCCTATAAACTCTTGTAATAAAAGTAACCGTATTTAAGAAACCTGCTAAACTTCAAATCACATAACGAATGCACAAATCAGAGATAAGGGGATCCAGCCATTAAGGTTGACCAGTGCTGGACAGTGGCGGTAACTAGGGGCATGTGTTGCGATCACTAAAACAGCTTAAGAAACAAAAATATTTACGTATCTATACATTAAAAAATTATTGTAAATAACAATTATTGAGGAGAGGTCCAAAGACATTTACACGAATTTATATGGCCAACACTCCGGAAAGTTATATTTCCCTTATCAGGGTTAAACTGTACAAGTAATTGTATTTTTATTTATTTATTTTTTTTGGTTGGGGCTTTAGGGCTCGTCAACATCGAGGTCATTAGAGCCCAACAAGTAATTGTAGAATGTATACATCTTAATATTCTTGGACCTCTCTTCAATAATTATTATTTACAATGGATAACGGGGTCGAACGATGATTCAATAAAAATGTATGCAAACTTTATCATATTGTTTTTACCAAATTATATTTCCATTACTTAAAAACAGATCATCTACAAAATGTCATGCGTCGCGGCATTGTATGTCTTCCCCACCCCTACGTTTATACTCCGAGTACCCCCATATACTTTTGTATGTCTACAAAAATATATTAATGGCAACATAGTACTCTTCACGACCACGACGAATAACATTGGTAGATTCAGTAATGTACGCAAAGAGGGGAAACGTACCTCACATGTTGTTGGTTGTCAGTCTTCCTGCGTGTCGTATGTTTAGCCGAATAAGTCTACTGGAAAGGTGGATACTAAACGCCGTGGTTTCAAAGATCAGGAAGCACATTTTCAGTTTGAAGGAGAAACCAATGGGTGTCATTGGGAGTCGTATTAGAAACAGAGATTGGCTTTTAACTCCACATTCCATTTCAAAAAAGTTTTGACGGACTTGAAATACAGTCTCAGCTCCATCCATTACATTTATATTAATTAATCGTAAACGTATGATATTTCTTTAGTCTTTTGTGATTTTATAATAAACTATATTGACCCACCAAAATTTGTATTTTCTATTTTGGTGGATTTATAAATAACTGAGATGGATAATATACTTCAAATCATGTAATTTTGCCGAAAAGTATGCAACATGGCTGCCAGACACGAATTGCCAACTTTAAGAACGCAAATTATATCAAAATAAATATAATCCAAATGAATGGTAGTCACAAAAAGGTTTATTTGCTGTAAAGAAATACAATTTAATAACACAAGGTAATATTCGTGCTCGAAGCAGGAAGAACAGGATAGCGCCATAAGAGCAAGTGAATTGAATTAGTGTCCGAGGTAGGTGATGGATTAAAGTTTTCGGAAATTCAAATGTTCTGCGAACATAATTACAAATATTACTCCTCTTATGGACGATGTCGAAGTGAAAACGTAGCTACAAGCTCCGTACCAACATCAAGCCACTTAGACTGACAAAAAATAAGTATATTAATAAATAATTTATTGGCAGGATACATGTTACAAACTGCCTTTGGTCGTGTTGAGGACAATAAAGTAATTTTCTGCTATTAATATACAGTATACTAACAAACAGTGCGTTTCCATTCATGTTTTCCGTTCGTGAGTAAAACACTATTCCCGACCTATTTTTTTCATGTCGGAGTGTTGGCACCAGCGAGTGCGATAACAATGCCGTTTCCCGTTCAATGCTTCTCCAAGACGCCGCGCCGAGGCGGTGGTGAAGCGGCGTGGCTGACAGCTGTTACCCCGCCATCCGCACCCACCCGCGGTCATAATTAGAAGAATTATTCAGAAATCAGTGAGGTGCGACCAACACGCCATACGAATGCCTATAGGCTTCCGGTGCGCTACGTTCCTTTTCCCAGGGTCCTGCGGGTGGCCATTCGGTTTTTGTCTTCTCTTGGCGAAATGATTCTTACCGTCGAATCCTATCCTCCTACATTTCATTTCGTAAGGATGAATATAATATACCGGCGCTGCCCGGGATTTGAAAAGAAACTTAAAACCATCAATACTGGACATTCTGGTACTAAAACACCTGTCTATATGTCTGGATTTTTTAGGTCTTTTTCTCGCAGTTGCCCGGTGTTCTTATATAATATTCTAAATTTGTATTTTAGTTTCCATATTTCTCTGTTTTCGTAAAATTAAATTTTCACTTTTGTTAATTTCAAAACTGAAAACCCACACAAAAAACCTTCAAAAATACTTCTAGTTCTGTTATAATATGTATTCAATTACGAAATGTTTAAAAATTCAGACAGAAAAAGATACATTTTACAACAGAAAGCTTAATAAACAGAGCAATTTCAAGTTATGTTACTTGTAAAACAATGTTCGTCACAGCCTTAATATAATTTTGCTTCTACGATTGGGTCACGTACATCGTTCATTCAGTGGATTCTCCTTCCACCTCATGTACCGCGATTGAACTCTGGCTGACACGTTAGTAAGCTTCATAGTCAACAGTCATGCGAGTGAAGATTCACATCAACTGCTAAGAAGCCAATTTTAATTGTTTTTGTGCTCTTGCGATCCATTAATATTAACCTATTTTCTTTTCTGTTGCTTTAACCCTTAAGAAGAGTCCTTTGAAATTTTATATAATTTCATCCATTACTTTTTCCGGTTTCCATGTAACAGATGTTCTAAATAATTCACTTTTATTAGAATAGATGTGATAACAATATACGCATCAGGTAACTTAATGATATTTTTATTCTTGCTCTCTATGTGGTATCTAAAAAACGTTTTGTTCGGATAGTGAAGTTGCACTTCCTTCTCTTGATTGTATGTAAAATTGCAATTCCTGACGAATGTAAGAAAGGTAAAATATTTAGGAAATATATTTGACTAATAGAATAAAAAAATTGATAGATATATATTTACGCTATTTCAGAGCGTTACAAAAACAAAACAGATTGATTTTATGCCAGTTCAATTTTACTTCAATAACCCCCTTCAATCCATAGGGATTATGGTTTAATAATAATAATAATAATAATAATAAAGAAGGGCACGGTCTGCCTCGCAAGGAAGGAGGAAGGGGCATAATTCATTTGAAAAACCTACACAGTTCACAAATAAAGCAAATCCGAGCTTTCCTTCACCAGAGGAAGGAAGAATCTAACTTTTACAGGACCATATGTGCAGTTGGCATGAAATATACTCCTTTAAATTTAGCAGATCACTCTCCACAACCAAGTAAGGAACGTTGAAATCATTCAGAGAATTAGCCAATGGAAATCTAAATCCTCATGATCTACACGAGCCTCATGCTGCGTCGAACGTCTGGCTTACAAAAGGGGATCTATACTCGGAAACGGAGGGATTTCTCATGACAATTCAAGACCAAGTAAAAAGCACAAAAACTATACAAAATTTATATTGCAAGACACTGACATAGCAGATGACTAATGTAGGAGATGCAAAATTACACCAGAAACTATACAACACATCACAGGAGGATGCACTCTATTAGCACAGACACAATTAGGTTGCTAATATTATCCATCAGAAACTCTGCGGGAATTATGGACTAATAGAAGACACTGTCCCGTACTACAAGTAGTTCCCAAAATCCATTTCAGAGAACAGCAGGCACAAAATTTATTTTGATAGGTCAATCCTCACCCACAAAACAATCCATCACAACTGACCAGATATTATTCTAATAGACAAACTCAAGAAAATCACTCACACCATAGATATTGCATTAACCAACACCCACAACCTAAAAATACTTACAATTAAAAAATTAAAAAATATGAAGATTTGAAACAAAAATTCTTCGCTTATGAAGTGTGTATATACAGTTCCTATAATCCTGTCCACCTCTGGAGTCATCCCTCACAGTCTGCATCTGAGCATCAATCGGCTTCAACTCCCCAAAAACATATTTCTAACATTACAAAAAGCAGCCATCCTTAACACCTGTAGAATAGCCAGAAGATTTGTAAATTGTGACATTGAGGTGAGGGTGCTTAGTATACCCCGCACCTTACCTGAATCCTGCCATCAGTTGTGAAAAAAAAGTTTATGAAAATAATAATAATAATGATAATGATAATAATAATAATGATAATTGTAAGGAAATGAAAAATATAAGCAGTGTTAGGATTTTTAGGTGCGAATTTCATCTGGAAAAAGAAGGGAAAATGTGGTAAAATACGGTAAAAATGGGACAACAAGGTTCCGTTCTACGCAAGACATCTTGCTCCTATTCTGATTCATACAGTTACAAAGAAATACATCAACTCGTCACTCAGCAGAGGAAGGAAATAATTGGAAGTACACGTATCTCATCATTTCCTTTTCGAGACCTTGTTCTTCTAATCGTCAGGTACCCGCATTTACAGAAAATACATGGTTTACAATTCGCATGTTCAGTACAAGCTGAGGAGATATTAAATTTAATCAAATATTTGAGATTTATTAGCATACATGTATAAATGGGATGAATTTCACAAACCATATCTCTTATAAGTGATAGAGTATTGAAAAGCTGCNATGAATTTCACAAACCATATCTCTTATAAGTGATAGAGTATTGAAAAGCTGCTGTTAAAGAGGCACAAAGGGGAATTATGGGCACAAAAGGGTTGGGAGAATAAGGGAAAAAAGGTTGCTGAAAAGATGCCATGTTTCTCATTCACAGTCAAAATTTCTCAGTGTGATATCTTTCCCAAGAGTTTTAATTTAACAAAAGAGGAAAGGTGCGCACCTAAAAATCGTAACCCTCATCAGAAGATACAAAATTAAATTATTCTGCTGAAGAGCTTATTCAAGTTTTTCCATTATATTTCTTTATTATGTAAATAGGAATGAATGTATTTCAGGTGTTTTAAACATTTCTACAAAATTAACTGTAACATGTTGGTCTCGGTAAATCTTCGAAGACGCAGTGTATTCTGGATTACAACTAGAACTTAAACTCGATGCTAATTCTAGTAAATTTATCAGAATAAATGAACTAATCGCCCATAATTATTCATCCTCACAAACCTACCCGTGAAGAAGAGTTTTGTTTCCGAATTGATCATGATTTGACACTATTCGTATTGATCCTTGTAATGACGAAGTTATTGCAATCATTTTCATAGTGTTACTCCTTTTTGTTGAAGAAAGTGGACAATTAAAAAAAAATTATATCTGAATAATGTGTTTCTCGAAAGATACTTAGTCGTTAGATACGTATACGGTAGAGGTGTTGGCAATCCTGATCGTTAATGCTAATAAGTCAGAGCTGGTTCCGGTCGAAGTGGCCTAAGAGTATTACCGGTGCGAGGAAACCACGCGGGACGCTACGGAAGCGCCGACGGCGGTGGTGATGAGAAGGGAATCGCTGATGTAAAGTGACGATCACACCGGTAGTCGAATACCAGGGCCCAGTTTACCACAAGGCTGAATAGGTTATGACCTAGCGCGCCAGCAATAGAAATATTTTTCTTTTATTGAACATATGCGTGGATTTATTAAAATTTAATCTAAAATGGGAACTAATGAAATTATTTTAACGAAATCTATATCAGTCTTATATAGCATATAGTTACGTAAAAAATCACTTTAATGTTCTAATATATCTTAAACACCGTGACATATAAGTAGACCTTTCCACGTTTGGGATAGTATTAATATAGTCATGTTCTTAAACAGGAATTATTACTACTCTTGCTCTGTTTTTACGTTTGTCTCTTACTGTACCCCAGGATTATAAATCAAAATTAAATACAAGTAGTTATTTCTAAAACATACTTTATTTTTGTTTGTTTGTTTCTGGGTGTTGAAAGTTGTACGTGTACCCAGTTCGAAAATTAATATTTCACTTTCAAATAGTAGTATGGTGTCCACTTTCTGGCTATAACTATGCCTTTCGTTGTGTGATGTTGTGTGATGTCCTTGGATAGTGCACTCGTCGCGAGCGATCGTGTGTGAAGGGAGCAAAGTCAAAGCGAGTGTTGTAGCTGGAGATAGGAGAGGGCTGAGGGGGAGGGGGGAATGGGTAGGGGGGGAGGCGTTTTGCGGAAACGTCCGTCAGAGGTGCTGCCTAGTAAAGCGTGTCTCCGGCGTAGAGTGGTGCGGGATCCATTGGCGGGCGTACGGCTCAAAACAATGGCTGACACGCGCCATGCTCCACGCGAGCGATTTAGAATGGCGCGGAAGATACAAAAAAAAAAAGTTATATCTCGATTAAGTCGTCACAAGCTTTTATTTATTTGTTTAATAAATTTTGGCCTTCGATATTAATTCTTCTCGTACACAGTATTCCGAACTCTGGTTTTGATTTAGTCTCCCTCATTCTTACGAAGTAACTACTTTTCATAAATTCTTGACGTCAGGTCAAATATTCAAGACATTTATGTATTTACCAACGATTCGAAAAACCTTGTATCTAATAGTTGTGGTTAGAAAAACTGAATAATTTCAACATATTACAAAATACCTGCTTATTCTTCTTATTCCTCGAGATTAAATTGTAGTCTTCTCTGCTCCGGCTACCATGTAAAGTGGTTACATTCTTATAATTCGTCTTATAATGCATTCCTATATTGTTTTTAACTTTTGTAATTCTAATCTTGTACACTGCTGAATACTTAGCAGAAAAAGTATGTATCTTCATGAGTGGGATTTTATGAAAAAATTTGGGATTTATTTCATTTGTGTGGAAAAGAAATATCTGAAATTTGATTTTGGTGCATAAAAAATAAATCTTTTCTAAAAATCTTGTGTTTTGTTAAATACGCAGTTCTTGGTATTGTAACACGTACCGAACTATTTTTATTGGTAGGAGTAAAGTTCTGAAATGTTAAATCCGCCTCTGCCCTTGTTCGGAATAGATGGGATGGTCTCTTGCTTGCTTCCAGAGAGTAATTCAGTTAATTGTCCTCCACGTGGTCATACGCAGTTTTTAACTGCTTTTTTTGACAAAGTTTATCATTTTCAATCTGAATTGAACGTTGCTGCTTCATTTAGTGTCTGATGAATGAATCTATAGTAAATTATAATGATTACGATAATTACTTCAATGTTCATTGCATCAGTGTCTCAATCATGACCAGAGAAGAGATAGAAACATTTATTCAGCTACCAAAATTTTGGTTGAATACGTTGCTTTCAACTGGGTCAGTGATCGCAGATGCGTAAGTTTTTACATTATTCATCTGTGGATATAGTCAGGCAGATGAGTCCTGTAAATATTGCCGACAAGTTTCGTGAGGAAATGCCGTGTTGTGTTCTAACACAGTCCAGTGATTCCGTTCCGACTTACTGCCTTCGCTGTGAGCTGTTTAAACCCTCGCAAGGATTCTGCTTACTAGCACTTGTACACACACACAAGTAGAGACAACCTGCGCGGACAGCGGGAAGTGTTTTCTTCAGCATATTTTAAAATTTAAATCTGCTGAAGAACGGTAAGCGTCATGTGCTATCATTTATAACACAACAAGACGTGTTACATCTAGCAAAGAATTCATACACTAATTCTTTATTTTGTAATTAGGTGTTTCCATGTTATTACGGGTTTCGCCAGATCACAAATGATATTAAAATACTAATGTTATCGTCCATCAAAATGATTTCCAGAGACTGGTTCAACCCTACTAAACGAAATCAAATTAAAATACACCAAATAATTAATACTTGAACAGTTAATAAATTAATAATATTAGTAACCGTTGCAAATATAGTCTCTAATGTCGTGTAAAATATTACAACCATTAATCATGTTTAATATATATTTAAAAATAAATAATAATACAATTAAATTAACAAAGAAACATTTTCGAAACTGGATAACATATATTTATTGTCTAATTAACCTTAAATAGTAATGAAAAATATCCTTATATTTAAAAGGGTACAAAATATTAATTTCCTCGAAAGCTGAACATCATATATTTTCATTTCTCTACAAACAGAGCACCAATAAAATATTTAACCGTAACAGCACGTAACAGTAAAAGAAATAACTTAACAACAAAATATCGGTTGGAATAATAATTATCTCGTACTGAATTTATATTTTGCAGATTTACCTCAGATGCAAGTATTTATTCATTGTTTTCTAAAGTAATTTATCATAATTATATCTTTCTTAAGTACAAAACTTGATTTTCCCTACTTGAAATATTCTTAGTTGACGTCATTGCTGCATAAATTTCCCACACCCTTACATTTAGGGGCGCCTTTGCTCTCCTAATAACATTCATTTGTTCATTTCGGTTTCCTAGAATCCTATTTGATGTTCCTACTCAAACACAGCGTGGTCAAAAATCCCCGATTTTCGTGTCCGTAAGCTCTTAATAGAAATTAATTTCGTTTAAAAATGGAATTCGGTTCGCCAGACCTCCAGCACCGAAAACTCGCAACCGAGAATATTTTTGCCTCTCTGGATCTTTAACGAAGTATAAATGATACATTTCGAAATTAGCTTTGAAGATAGTTAAAGCGTTAATTACAGAAACGGAAAATGTGACATTCGCGTTCACCCGAGCGCGAAATTTAATTACATATATCTTTTAAAATACGAGTGTTAATAAATTGTTGAATTCAAGTAAATGATTAATACTCAAACTCATAAAGTTTCCTCCAGTAAGATGCATTAATTAGTATTTAACGACGTTTGCAAGGTTTCCGTGGTGGGAGCAGAAGATTTGGTTTAACAGTGCTCTATCTTTGATGTGGTTGCTCTTACCGTACCGTATTAAATCTATATGAAGGAATGAGACAACGATGGCGAGAGCGGAAACGGGTCGGCTCGGATCCGGTGGAACGAGACTTAAAACTTTAAATGACTTTTCCATTTCCGTGGAAGCATTAACTAACATTAGATTTAAATGAACAGGAAAAAAATGTATATCGCAGTGTAATTTTCACGGACGTCTTAAATTTAGCTACATAATTGTCCAAATTAAGGAGCGGCTCCTTGCTTGCTGAAGATCGGGACCTGAGTTGGGGGATGGGGGCTGCTATCTTTACCGCTGTTTTCCGTGATGTTCTTTCTCCGTTAGGCAATGCAGCTGCTGGTGCTGGTGCTGGTGCTGGTGCTGGTGCCGGTGCCTACCACTACGACAAGGAGCTTTAATATCTTGCTCAAAAACACTGGTCTCGAGAGGACGCTTTGGGGTGGGGAGGACGAAGATGCTGAATATTCCATTCGCTCGTGGAAGTTTCGTTAAGAATGTTTTACATAGAGGTTGTTTCTCGGGAGTTATTTTTATTTCTAATTAAACGAGCAGGGTAGGATGGGGAGTTAACCCTCTACGTCTAGGGTGGGTCGTATTTTATGTCGGAGATAATATACGTGATTGGGTTTATATGTTAATGGATTTTATATGTACTTAATGTTCTGGAATGTGATAATCATAGCATTATTAGTCTAGAAATGAAAAATGGATTTCCTCAAGGTTCCTTCTTAATCTAAGAAATTGTCTGAACTGGAGAAAAGAAAAATCCACATCTCTATTTTTTCTAGTCAGTTTTGTTTTGAATTATGTACCGCATTTCTTTATATTATCTTTAAAATTTCCTCTTAAACAAATGATTTATTTTTACGTGAGTTACTATATTTTTCACGATTAATTAATAAGTTAATTGAGATACAAGACCAATATTAAAGCTCACTAGTAAAGGATGGGAGAAAAAGAAAATTATTGGAAGCTACGAAATATTTTGGGGTAGAAATATTCAGTTTTGAGAAACTTTTCTCACAATTTTTTTTTTCTCGCAATATCATATCATGCGCAGAATTACATCGTTATAGCGTACACTTTAATAATTAATCATTGAATACAATGTTTTCGGTGAAGATAGTAGTGTAGCAATAACTTAATTCTTTAATCACAGTTTTAATCAGAGCCCGTTTATCCATTACCAGTTTCCTGGCTTAGCGATGCTTTGGAATTCTCTCCCTCCGTTTTCTCGTACTTGGGAATCGCGGACGATCTCCTTCAGTGGAACGAGCGAAAGGACGAGAACATGGAAAAGCATCGATAAGAGGGAAAAAGAAAACGCAAGAGGCGTGAAGAAATGGAGTAAAAGGGAGAGATACAAAGTTTAACGTTGTAGCAATTACGTCTATTATATTTAATTCTATTTTCAATTATTTCTCAACCATTTACGGACGAATATTTTCTACTTAACACATTTGTATTTACGTTGTGAAAATTTTCTGGATACAAATATACGTCAGTAAACGATCGAGAAATAATTGGAAAATTACGAAATTTAAAAAGGGTAGGTGAAATGATACGAAGAGATTTTTCACTCATTAGAATAAAGAAGGCAAATACAATTTTTACAATAACCTAGATTATGGTTAAATCAATAAATATTAATATCAGGATCATCGAGCTAATTGTAAGGATGACCTTAGTGTGGATCTAAAATTAAATTGAGCCGTTGATTTTCAAATTACATTCCTCTTTCAATAATTGGAGGCTTCATTTTCAATATTGTACACATCTCACTGGTATTGTTACTATTTGCAAAGTTTTATCGATTTGTCTCATTTACGTTTCAGGGGGCCTTGACGAATACGTGAACAATTTGAAACTGTAATATTCCTCTCTGTACACTAATGAAAGTGAATTGTATGGAAATCAGGAAAAAAAGACGATGAATTTATGCGAAATTTCAAAGAACTCTTATCTCCGAAGTAATTAATTATGCGCTTTGTTTAGTAAGCGTTTACGTAGTTTGTAAAATGTATTTTCCTTCTGTTTGGATTTGAAATGATTCCTAATTATTCCTTAATTGTATATAATATATACAATTAAGTATACACTTTTGAGTGTTTTCTTCGTGGAGTAGAATTTTTATATCAACACAAGTGAAATTTAATACCACAACAGAAGAGATATATAGAAACCAACATATGTTTCAGGATATTGTATAAGAACCCCGGACAACTCCATAATATTAAAAATGTTCTTTACGGCAAATGACGCAATGATAGATCGCGTTTACATATTATTATTTTTATTATTATTATTATAGTTGTTTTTTTTTAATTTTATTTTCCTTGAGACTTGAGGGCTCGCCTACAACTGGGTCATTAGAGACCTATCGCGTTTACATCCCAAAATACCTCTTTTCAGTGAATTTCATAAAAATCGTTGGAACTGTTCTCGTGAAATAATTCCAGATAGATATATAAAATTATTGCTCACTGAATTGCACAGAACATAGAGTCGAAATTTTGAGGAATGAGTGTATAAATTTTATGTCTAAAACAGTTACAATTGCGTATGACCACCTGGAGGACACTAAACTAAATGTACTCAAGCAAGAAAGGGACCATCCCATCAATTCCGATCAAGGGCACTATAACAGAGGCGAATTTTTTATATTTTTGCGCCTCCTTAGATAAGAGTAAAAATAGTTGGCCACATTTTGTAATATCAACAGAATATCAACGAATTTGTATCTAATAAGATACAAGAATGTTATTTAACAAATAGCTACAATAATCCAATATTTAAAATATTGTTTATAATCGTTATAATTATAAAAATTAAAATAACTCTACACTTGAGATAATTATTACAATTGTATTAATAGGTCTGCCGCAATTGGCCAGAGTCCACAGAGCTCGTGTGTAAAGTCGTCATGTACCCGAAGAAAACCCGGAGAAAAGCCCGGGCCAGGAAGAGGATTAAGAGAAGAAAATGAGAAAGCGCGCGAAGAGAGGTGATAAAAAACACGAATAAAATAAACAAATGTCAAGAAAAAGAAAAAGAACTAAAAGAAAAATAACTATATTTGCTGAAAAAGTGTCGTCTAAACTCAAGATATCTCGATAATATTGAAGAGATGAATATCAAAGGAATTTGTGGTACATTGCAAAGGAAGAAATCGAGTTGTGAACGGATTTTTCGTTGGCTCTGGTATCTAGTCAAAAGGGAAATGAAGATCAGAATTCCGCTATCTCTACTGGTGTCGCTGTAGATTTGTCCCCACTCTCACTCTCTCTTCAAGTCTTTCAGAACCTTATTCCTTCCCCAGTTCCTCTTTACACCAAAATATCTCCCTCTTCTCCACTTAAATAGGTAAGAATTACGCGATTCGTAATTCCTTCTCTAGCGATTTGGCACTATAGCTCTTGAAGGTTCCTCCAAAGGGTTGGACCTCGTTATGATAAAGAACTTGAGCTGGATGGGATACCTTCTTGGTAGATATTCACGTTGATTCGTTATAATCTAGGAATTAACGTGTTCCTGCTCTTTTAAGTTCGTTATATAAATATAATTTCTCTTAAGTTATTTGACAAAGTTATGATATATTTAATTACATTACGACATGTATCAGGAAGATCATTGCGTTTCAATTTTAAAGTCGTTTTCGATTTCGACAGAAATTTCTAAAAATCTAATACGGAAACGCAAAAGTAAAGAATGTTTCAAGCAATCTTGAAGAATTACTTCAGAAGCGTAACCTGGCATGCGATATTCTTAATCCTAAAAAATACTAATAAGAAATTTTAAAAAAAGCGTAAAGTAGTTCTTTACAATAATATACTTCAGTAAAATTAAACATTTTATTTTCACATGAACGTACAATATTTCTCTAATTCAATATATTTGTAAAACTTTCTCTCATTTCATCATCGTGAAGAAAAAGTTAAAATTAAGGAAGTCACGGGAAATATTTAAAACAATAATAATTGTTAAAATTGGAACGTCAACGAAACTTTTGTCTAATTTGTTTTGGCGAATTTCTATTTAAATTTTCTTTAAATTTAAGGTTTTTTAACTGTAATAACAAAATTTGAGGCCTAACTGCTCCGTAGCATACAACTATGATATATTTATTTGTCTAATGAAAAAAGAAAGATATGGTTTCAATCCTAAAGGAGAATTTTGGTAAAATTTCTTTATCATATTAATTCGAAATCCCAAAACTGGGGTAGCGTACGTAAGAAGTTTAATTTTCTTCGTTGACGTAATTCATTTAAATATATTATTTAAAAAATATTCAGCCCAACAAGTTAATGTAACGTTGCCACAAGTGGGACTGTCTTGTAGAAGACCACTGGAGTCTCCCAACAATCTTTTGTCTTCAACAGCTGCCTCCCGTAAACTACAGACGCCCGCACCTAGAAAACTCATACGCTCGAACCATTAACAATTTCCCCAATGTTATCTCACATCCAAAATAAAGGATCTCTCCCTGACGTTGACAGAACATTAATGTAGTGACCACGGGTACACGAAGTGCTGTCCTGTAAGTTTGTGCCCTCGTGATTAAGTATGCGTGTGTTTGCATTGACCAGAACATTGAGAACTGGGTTTCATGTGACATAGCGAGTGAAATCAATCATCCTTGGATGTGAACTTGAGTTCTTAGCAGCTGCTTTTACTTGTGTCATTTTCTGGAATTTTGTATTTAACAAATCAACTTCATTCAAAATTGTAGGTTTCCGTCATTTATGATACAGCAGATTTTACATACTTCAATTTCCTCAGAGCTTTGAAAATATAATTATTTATTAATAGTTCTTAAACCAAAGTAAGTTTATTAATATTAATTTAACTCACCTTACGTTTATGAATTCCAAAAATTTGCTCACAAATTTGAACGGTAATATTGAGATAGGTGACAACTACGAATGGTAATATTGTTTGCCTCAAAGAGTTCTAGAGAGACGTCCGCGACAGCATACGTCTATCTACAAAAATTATTGATAAAACGTTATTAAAAATAGAAGAGTTAAAATACATCAATTTGAGAGTAATTTAAGAAGGAAAAAATCAATCATCATCAAATATAATGGATCATTGATTTTTTTTTCATGTAACAAAGATAAGATACGTCTTTAAATTGTAACATTACGACGAATTGTTTATATAATTGTTTATATTTTACAAGAATTAATGAAATTGTGCAGCCTCGGAAGCCATGCCTCGGAAGCGAGTATCGGAGCGGCGTGTCTCCCCTCAGATGGTGTAGTATTTACAGTCAAGTTTTGTATTAATTTGTATTATCATAAGTTTGAAAAATGAGGATGCTGCACATGATTTTAAAAACCAGCAAGTAAAATTATTTTGATCTTACTACATAGATAGATTTTATTTTTTCCTGAATAAAAGATTGTTAGACTAAGAAAAATCCCTGGAAGCGCCGGGAGGTAAGATATTTATTAATAAACTAGTGGTGCAAAACCATTGCACATACTTTCTCACATTTATGTCTTTTGCTGTCCTCGAACTCTTTGACAGAGAAAATTGAAGTTGATAAATGGAATACTTTGTAAAAGTGTTACCAGATTAATTATTATTATTAGTTATAATTGTTAATGTTATTAATAATATAATTGATATTATTTTTAATAATTAATAATACCCAGTTCATAACTTTAATAAATAATTGTTATTTTTACTAACAATACCAGATTGTTAATTGTTAACTATTTATTTTGTTCCCTTCATTTAAAGGCAATATTTATAAAATTTGTATTGTAAAATCATAATTTTTTTTAAACAATCCTCCCGGTTAGCCCCCACCCCTGATAACGGTCTAGATCCGCCCTTGACCTCCTATGTATTTTATTATTATCATATATTTCAGTTGACGAAAAGTGTGTTCTACGTCTGCTTGGTCCATTTGCACTGCTAAATATTAATCAAGCTTCTTGAAACAGTAAACTAATATGTAAGTGTAGCAGTCATAAATTATTTTAATGTGTCTGTACCAAACTTTCAAGCGAATGCGAATGTAATGCATACTAATTGTACTTTACGTACAGAAAATTTAAGCAAAACCTATGGAACCGTTTTGAGAAACATTCAAAAGAGTACTTTGACCTTCATGTGAAGTACCCTTTGATTTTAGGTAAGAAAAAATTAGAGCACATGCATCGACAACAAGTAAATTCTACCGTAAATTCGAAATGCGAATGAAATTGGTTCATCCGTTTAATCAGAATCGCTGCGCACAGACGGACGGACGTTATGCCAAAAAAACACTTTTTCTGAATCAGGGATACCCATAACGGATATTACCGTTGAATTTTCTCGCTTTCGATTTTTTTCACGATTACAAAACTTTCTATATATTACGTATATGAGAGAGTAAATGGTACAAATCTTGACAGATATCCTACACATCATAACTGTGACACCAGCGTCTTCCAAAAGACGCCTCTTCTGTCTCCACCACGACCGTCTACATCACAGCTACCTCTGATATCTCCGCCAACCACCGTCGGTCGCATCAGTGAATTAATCAAGGGAATATATCTCCCACGTCGAATCATGGGCCACACGTCGTATTTTGAGAGCAATTTATGTCTTTCGCTTCTGAAAGTCTCGGCGGCCCGCAGAAGGTCTTCTAGGTAGGATAGGGAAAAGGGATGGCGGAGCGCTATACCTGAGATGTTGGAGAATGAAAGACAGGACACCCAAATAATATACGAGTTTAGAAAATTTCGTGATGAGAAGAGATATTCGTCTGATAAAATATTGTGACTTGACTGATGTTTTACGTGACCCGTGTCCGTAAAACGGTCGAATGACATCAACAAAATTTTATTCCCCTGAAAAACAATTTTTTTAATAGTTTTCTCGAATATCACGAATCTAACGTGGAATGGCGATAAAAACTTGCTATGATTTCACGATCTCGCACTTTTCTCAGCAAAAGATAAAAATGTTTCCTACGTAGGTATCTTTCAAAATACTTACTGCTAGTAAAATTTCTGTTCTTCATTTTCAAGTTTCGATGTTTGAAATAAATATATTAATCCATCCTGCCTCAGGTTTCTCTTCGGCTTTCCTCCAGGTAATTGCGGATTTTCCATAGGCTGGAATATCATTTAAAATTTTTCTTATTATTCATCTCGAATTTCGACTGCACACATTACGCCTACGATTGATTTTGGAATAATAAATTTATGACAATACGTATTTGATTTGATATTATTTTTAAAAGTATTAAATCCGCCACTGCTCTTGATCGGAATTGATGGGATGGTCTCTCGCTTGCCTCCGGAGAGTAAATTAGTTTATTGTCCTCCACGTGGTCATACGCAGTTTGAAAATGCTTTTTTGACAATAAAGTTTATTTAGTTATTACTTTTATTATTAATTATTAATATACGTATAGAGATTACCCCAATACACTTTTGTACGTCACACCTTTTTCGAAAGATATCTTGAATTTTTATTCTTTAAGGTGCACATTTTAAAACTATCCATTGCAGATCCTCAAACAAGCAATTGTGAAAGAATGAAAAAAAACGAAGCAAAAAAAAATTATTTTTTCATAAAACGTAAAATTTATTTAGAATAAAACGTAAATTTTTTAGAATAAAATTCATGAAATGTATTTCGAAGAGAGGTAAACTCCAAACGTTGTTTTGTATAATACACTGTTCAACCACAACTTACCTTGAATTACTTTCCACCCCACAGAAACGAAAAGGAGACTGTCTGTGTTCTTAGTGAATCGTAGTTATTGCGGTAGCCAGACGCCTAAGCTTCGTCCTGGCTTCCTCGACAATTGTTTCGGAACCGTTGTGAACCAAGAATTTCTTCCGATTCGTGCGCATATTTGTAAATTATGTTGCATCATTAAGAAGATCTTAAACTTGGTGAAATTGTGTGAAACGGAATAGTTCGGACTTTGCGGTATTTTAATATTTTCTCATCCCTCGTATTTTTCGTGAAAGCTCTATGCGAGTAATAGTAGTTTAGGGGACGTAAACGTTGCAAAGGGTAGAGGATAGGTAGAAGCGGGTGTTACCTATACATCAAACTACGAGAAATTGCGTGAAGCGGCCGGGAAGAGAACGAATCAATACCCCGGGGAAAGCTGGGTGAGTTCATCTAGTTATTGAATAAATAGTTTAGGGGTTCACTTTGAGGTTGTGTGTGTGTATGTGGTGGGTGGAGGTCCCATTGAGTATTATATTGATGTATGATAAATCATAGTGGGAGGGTGGGATCTCGAAGATTTGTTTATGGAGTATCATACAGACGTTCAAGATCACGAAAACGACAATAATTATGAAAGTAAGAAATGTTTAAACAAATAAAGAAAATATTGCAATGTTACTTAAATCACCGTTAAAATTTATTGTTTAAAACTAATACATGTTTCAACAAATTACAAAAAGTTTGGATCTTCATTTTTTTATCAAAACTAGGATGAGGGGTACTTGATAAATTTGAAATCGTTCACTAACGGGCAGGGGGTCTCATCTTTGCGACGTTTTACGAAGATGGAAGGTAGAGTCAATAATTGCCCATTTTGGCGATCGTATATCATGAACCCTTATGAGGATTTTTGATGTAGTTTACTCATTTCGTTGGTTTCTCTACGTAATTTTTAATGAGATCCAAACCTGCATGCCTTTTCCAACCATGTGATTCAGGATGAAGAATTGGGCAGAATTCAATTATAATCCCGATGTAGCTGAGGGAAATCCCCAAACGAAAAACCTCACCTAGTTCAAGTGTGGGATTGAACATGCGTTCTGCCACAACTCACGTAAAGAGCGATGACTCTACTGCTATGCTACCGCAACCGTAATCTTGGTAAGAGCCAATAGGAGACAACACTGACTCATAACATTCAATAATGATACAGAAACTCTTCTTCTTCAAAGTGTCTTTAGCTCTAATAATACCTCACTTACTAAAAAATCCATACGACTTAAAATTTCATTTCCTGTTTTCCTTACTGCAACTGGTGAATATATTTTGTAGTATTGTCTCAACCAACTGACAGTTATTCCTATGTCTCAGCTTTCTCTTTTACTTGTGTATGTGTGTCAAGGTTTGCAAAAAGCTCCAGATGTTAAGCGAAATATTCCCTGAAGATGCTACAGGTTTTATGAAGAATTCATATACGGCCCATCACTTAACGAAAGATTCACAGCGAACTTATTCGCATCTGGTGACTTTTCCTTTTCAGAAACATTAATGCAGAAACCATATTGGATAAATGTAACATTATTCCCATCGGTGTGTCTGCGCCTGCGTTAGAGAGAGAATGAATAACTTGTAAGAAGGAAATAGGGAGGAGAAATTCTTTTATATCTCCAGTAGCGTACCTACATCTAATGAGACCCGGGGCAAAAGCCTTTAATGAGGTCCCCATCTTCATGCTTGGGAATAAGTGAACACCTATATCACCAAATCACTAAAAATTGATATGGAAATTTGAGTTTTATCTTATAACAACCTCAACTATTCCTTATTTCAATACTATAAATGTTTTAGAGTATATTTTTGTTCAAATTCACGTATTTCTGTTCTTTGCTGAACCATTTGGAGTCTCCACTCTCGCGTAGGTATGTGACTACATATCTACTCTATTTTAATTTAGATTTTAGAGTGGTAATAAAACAGATCATTGAGGGATTCCTTCTTCCAACTAATATTGTCATTACTCAACGAAATAAAATAGCACTTTGGTTAATTCTTCGAAGTTCCATTTTTGTAAATTGTAGAGGACATTTTTTACTAACTTTGGAGAATGTATTAACTCGAGGCACCACCTCTTTTATTATTGTCCATAATTTATCTATTGCTCATTTTTAGTCATCGTATTTTTAACTGTCAAGTTGGGTTTGACCTCCGATGTCTTAGCGAAAGTCTACAATGAATTCATGACTACTCAGAACTTTTACAACTCAAAAACTAATTCATGTTCGATAGTTAAGGTGATTCCAATTCGAAAATTCATTTTAAGGCATTCATCATGTGGGTAAATACAGAGTTCGGTAGAGAAAATCTACAAAACGTCGTGGAATGAATTTTGTAAATTAACCAAAAAAGGGTGGGGGAGTGAAACTGTAATAGCTCACTACCCCTGGGCGAGACCTGAGCACACTTCCCAAAATTATCCCCACCTTAAACTTCCTTCCTAACACACATTCTCCTCGTCGTGCAACGTCTCCGACGTGCGGTGAACCACCGCGGGAGGCACGCACTCCACCTCAGGAAGTGCAGTGTCCAATTCCCGAGCACTTCGGTTACCCCTACATATCACCCTCGGTGGCCGCCCGCGCTACCTCCACGACCAGCGCTCCCTGACCACAACCCCTGCCGCCATCTCAGCTTCCGCCTGCACCCTTGCCGCGGGCCAAAGTCCATTGCTGTGTATGCATCAAGAAACAGCGCCGCACTATACAAACGAGAAAGGGGGATATGATGTAGCTTTCGGCGGAAGGGGGGGGGGTGGAGGCGGAAGAGGGGATCGCGTATGGGATGGAAAGAATGGGTATCTTATTTGATCATTGGCGATACCAGTATCTCCCCAACGGGTTCGCTTCTTCATTGAAATACACGTAGTGATTTGGTTTTGAAATGATCAAGATAAAGGAATCGAATACACAGTGTTTTTTACACAATATCTTTGATGGGATGGTTATACTGAACTAGCTGTGAGATTTGCTTTATTTATCGTATCATATATCCCTAGATTTGTGCGACGTCGAAAGTTTTCAAACTTCCGGATTTCCACAAGGTTCAGAAATTCCTTGTACGTACAACAGTAAATGTGATAAGATGCCTGTTTCCTTGAGTATAATTTAAAAAAACGTCGTTTAATCACTTCCTTTTTATTTGTGATTCTTGAAAATACTTTTCTCGTAGCCAATGAGTCAATACTCGTCGTCAATGTGGATGTGTCACTGCCAAAACTTGAAGGGACCAACGAAGCTAGATATGATGAATCGAAATCAGGAAAGAGCTAGCTGAAGCTACGGACATGAAAGAACTAACTTTTTTAAATTTTACTGTCGACCTTTTAAGTGGACTCTAAAATTATTTTTCTCAAACGTGGATGGCACTATGACAAAACGTCATTACGTATGTGTGTCTATGACTAAAGAAATTGAAAGAATGCATTTGTCGAAGTTTAAATGCTTTTGTTGTGTATTCTTTTGATCGTATCCTGGAAGACATGTCGGTATTGGCTAATTTTTGATGTTTTATTTCCGTTCTTATGAGATACCGTGTAGACATAAGTGTGAATAATATTTCTTTATTATAATTCATGAACACCTGAAACTATCGAGAAAGTTATCTGATTGCTACCAAGTAGGAAATACTCTGTGGAGACTAATTCCAAACTGCAGGCGAAACTAGCAACAACACTTATTAGTATCTAAGGACTAAATCATTTCATGATGATTTACTCGCACAGGAGATTTAGGGAGGGGAAAATAAATAACGAGAACTGAATTGACTGAATCGTTTTTATTCACATTTTTTTTTAGATTTATTGAATAGAATAAAAAAAAAATGGTATGATATTCAGTGAATTCGAATCTCATATAACATCCCACTAATGAATTCATGTGTAAATGGATGTCCGGAAGATGAGTGGAAGGCACTCCAATATTTTTATATTTTTTGAAGTGCTTTGAAACCTCGTGTTCTGAGCCGATTCGAATTCATAAAACCCCAGAGTGAAGAGGTGTCCAGGAATGAGAGGAAGACATTGGGATGTACTAGGGATACGTGTTTTGAAATTGTATGTGTGCGGGTTCTCTTGCCAGATCAGACCACATGATTTGTTAGCCTCGCCGTGAAATAAAAATGCGGGCCCACCTTCATGCCAAAGAGAAGATAATATTTTATTGGTAATAAGTGTACACATACAGTATACTTCGGATGACAACAAACTGATCGTGCGGGCATCTTGTTTCTTATGTTTTCAGTGGTTGCAATTGCACGGTGATAGCGTCTTGGTTCTTCAGACTGGGACGACGCGGGTTCCATCCCTCACTCGGGTTAGATGAGGTTTTCGTTTTGGATTTCCCTCACTTCAAAACAAAATACGGCTAGATTTTTATCTAACCTAACAATTCTACTTTCCAATTCTTTCACACATAACACTTAATGAAGTGAATAGCATTGCATACCATACTGTTTGTCAATAAAATATCAATATTATTTGAGCGAGCAATAATTGTATGTATATATGTATGGATTTTTTCCCAAGAACGACTTCGAGGATTTTTATGAAATTATCATAATAAAGATATTTTGGAATGAAAAGTGAGCTAATGTTGTGTTATTTTCGAATAGAAGTGTTTTAGTACTTTTCAATACTGTAAGACGTAAACTATGGATTCCAGTTGTACACATTTGAGCTCGAACCCTTGAGACAAATTGATTCAACCTGAGACGGATAATTTTTTTGTGATTTGAAACGTCTCAGTATAATTTTAGTTCAGTCAATCGCATGTTTAAGGAATGAGATAGATAAAAGCTCCTCGATGGTGTTGCATCAGTTGTCCGCGCCTGCACCGGAATGGTGCTCATCTTGAATGGGCTGCACGGCTTAATTGTTGACAATGACTGCCGTATCCACCGGAAACCGGCGACTTAGACACTCAAAAAAATTTGTAGTGCGAATTCTCAAAGCTGAAACAAAAGATCGCTACAAGTGACAACAATGGTGTCGACCGTAATGATGTCTCTCCCACATGAATCAACCTTCTCTGGACTTTGTCTTCCGAACGTAGGGGTTGAAACTCGCAGAAACTCAGCCCCGTCTCTCCTGCAGCTCCGTTTCTCGCAACCCTTCCGCTTCGCCCCTACCGTTTTCTGTGGGCGCGCACGCTTATATTGTATCTAACATATGAATAAACAAAAGACGGAATACCAGTATCCCTACGCCAGCACCGTCAATTGTTTTTTGCTCCCTTCCCGACGATCCTCCTCCTGATTGGTTCTTAGCTGTTACGTGTATTACTGAGGCGTATATACGAAGGGGAAAAATGGAGGCGGGAGGTTCTGCCAGTACAAGAGAAGTGAATTAAAAAGGCAGTATTTCAGATTAATTAAACTGTTGAGAACAGAAGCTAACGATTTTTATTCTCTCAGAGAGGAAAAGGATATTTTTTTTTTTTTTCAATTTTTGCAACTCAAGGTACGTGAGAATGAGATGGAGACGGGTTTGTGTACGAGAAGACGGTAAATAATAAATGATGAAATGGATGTTTCATTTTGAATAGACGGCAGGAGCCGCTACGGTCGGCAGTTCGGTTGTCTGAAGGATGGAGAATGGGATATTTTTTAATTGGTTTGTAGGATCGCAATCAACACTGGTTGTAAGAGCTCCTTTCTCTCAGAATATTGTGAGCGTATCTTGATGGTATTGCTACGAGTTTGTTTTTTCCCCCTTTCGGGTGCGTTGTATTTTATATTGAGCTCCTCAAAACGGGGTGGAGTTATTCCGAGAAACATTGACAGGATGACAGGGGTTTTCTGTGGACGAATTCTGAAGGTGTTGGGGAACACAGTCCATCGAACGTATCGAGACAGACCTAATTATTTATGTATTTCCTTCGTGCTTTATCCCCGTTTTCACTGAAGACATATTCATCAATTATTTATTATTTCCTTTATATGCTTAAATGTATTGATTCTCCACAGTACAATTATTTCTTGACTTTCATAAATGTTACTTTTTTCTTTTTTAAATGATCCTTACATAAATTTCACAAATAATTGTCACATTTGTGAGAGATTTTCTGAGTCCAAATCGTACTCAATAAATATTATGTCAGAAATTATTTTGTGTATCATTAGCCATTATTTTTTTAAAAACATCTTTACTGCAAAGAGTTACTAGAAATATTGCTGTAAAAGTTAAGCCAAGATGCAATTTTGTATATTTATGAGAAGAATTGGGAAGTGTGAAATATATATAACGAGTCTTCACAGTTTAGCATCTGGATACTTAGCCAATGCGTTCTGAATGAAATTTTCCGAATGACAAATGCATTCTCGATGTACGAGGGTGTACTCTTTGTCTTGTAATCGAGAGTTAGGGATGTTTTCCAAAAAGGTGCAATGAAAATAACGGTAAACTTACGAAAAGAAAATTTATCTAATGAAAAATTTCTAACTCGAAAAAGGTTGGTTTTTTGCGTTTACGTGGAAAGTAAAGGAAACTCTATTTTTACACGTCAGCATTTCGATACATTTTTGTATCTTCATCAGGGCTTGTTAGACTTATCTAAGTATTGATAAAGATTTATGAAGATAAAGATATCTTCATTACGATTTATGAAGATAAAAATACGTATTGAAACGTTGGCGTGTAAACGTTTCGTTTATATTCGACACAAACGCAAAAGAAGAAAAAACACACACAGCTTGTACAACGGTTGGACTGAGAGTCCTTGTATACAAATAATTTACATAATTTTCTCTCATATTATGACACTAATTTTATTGAAACTTCTACTGATATTCTTGGGTGTTGACTCTTCATATGGTTGTAGAATCATTATTCTCCTTCGTTCCTTCACATTTTTATTTCCAATTCTCAACAATAACTCAGTTTATTAAGATTTGTCCATCTCCATTTCTATTGAATTTTTCCTTCTACGCTTCTATTTATCCCAGTACTTACGAGTATGCGATCAATCATGGAAGTTTACACATGGTGTAAAAATAAAAATAAAATAAATTTTACTGAAAAAAAACCGTACGAAATGCGTTTGACCACGTGGAGGAACATAAACTAATTTACTCTCCGGAAGTAAGCAAGGGACCATCCCATCAATTCCGATCAACGGCCGAAAGGGAGAGATGTATTGATAAGGTAAGAATATGAAGTTAACGACGTATTATAATATCAACAAAATACTGAGAAATTTGTAATTAATAAAAGACACAAAAAAAAGATAGTTCTCAAATACGTAATATTATCTGACTATAAATTATTCGGAGTTTAGTTTATAAATAGTAACTATTATAACAACTCTAAATTCGAGATCAATTATTGTAATAGACCGACTCCCGTAGGCTTAACGTAAGGCTAACTGTACAAATTATAATAAATAATGATTGTAAATATTCTCTATGGAATAATATGTTACTAATTTCATATCACATGTTCATTTGAATTTCTCTCGTGTGTCAAAAAGACTCCGTACTCCCAAACACACTGCATTTCGAGCTAAGCAAGATCTGTATGTCTTTATTGTTTTCTTTTATGCAGTGACTAATATTTAATACATTCTGAAATTTCCCGCATTAGTATTTAAATTCACTACACAATTTTTTTTAGTATTTTTAATAAAAACACTATACTTCCAAATTTCGAGATTTTAAATATCCGTTCTCTACCTACATTGTAACGGAGTCTCACAAAATTTACACCTCGAACCCAATATCCTAATCGAATATGCATTGGCAATTTTGCATTATTACCTTGAGTCTGTGAAAGAAACACCAACTGGTTTTTCCACTTCTCATAAGCTACCGGAAAGGACACCCGTTGGATGGAGAGGGAAGAAAAGGTCGGTGCTATAGGAACCAGCTTAGGCGACCGATGGGGAAAACCTGTTTTTAATTAATGTATTACAAAGCCAAGTCGAACGAAGCAGCTAATAAGAAGTTAAACTTGTTTGTATAGAAGACTTGAACCTTATAGACGACAGAATCGACGTTTGATAGCGTAGTCGAAAGAGTTTCTACACGCGTTTATTAAACGAAGCAATAGTCCTCCGCTTTCTTAGCGATATTCATTGATTACCAACCGATATTTACATCTACAACTGGATGAAAATTTCTAGCCAATATTGATTGCAAGTATAGAAGTGAATTAACCGTTTTAATACATTTATTAAAAACCCTTTTTTTAAGAGGTCACTGAAACCTTCTGAGGAATGAAGAGATATATCCAGTTGCACAGAAGTTTGGAATATGTAGTCGATATTATTCAGTACCAAACTGAAATTGGTAAGGGAAACCCAAGAGAAACTCTCATGCGACAAAGGCGAGTAAGTGATCAAATGGATCAAAGCCAGAATGTTCTCATAAATAGAAAAGTCGATTTTGGTTGCGTTATGAAAAAATATGAAATAAATTTATTGTCAAAAAGAAACAGCTACAAACTGCGTATGACCACGTGGACGACAATAAACTAATTTGTAACTATTTGGTTGACGTTTACTTTTGGACAAATAAAATTAGATCAGTATCGTAAAACTCCCTTCAGAATCCTTAAGAATACGCGTCGTGCAAAAACAGCCTAGGTTTTTATTGTTTAAACGTAGTAATCTCGTGTTACACCTAATATTTTCTCAGTGTTCTTTGACGCGTTGGAATTAATATAATGAATCAATTTTATTTCACACTGACGTTTCCTATTTTTTATGAAATTCCGCGATGAGAAATTTCAAAGGCTTATTAAATATATATATATATATATATATATATATATATATATATATAGC
>NNCF01129265.1:471267-485894 GCA_002313205.1 Laupala kohalensis | reverse complement strand
TTATTATTATTATTATTATTATTATTTATTGATAAGAATGCCTTAAATTGAAGTTTAAAGAAGTTAATTTTTTTAAGCAGACCGAAACTAGTTTTGGCATATGCGTTTTTACCACAACTAGTTTAGACCGTTCTCAAAACGCTCAATATCAGTTTTGGTCCTTTACGTATGGCCAGAACTAGTTTTGGTCGTTTAGAAGGACAGAACTATAATTGAGCATTTACACAATAATGAAGTTTCGTGATAATGAATTTTTGTCACAATAATGAACCGGATATAATTTCTAGAGTATTTACCGTAGCTAACGTGTTATTTCCATGCTTGAGACATTTATAAAAGTGTCCCATTTCCACTGAGTGGTAATACCGAGATTGATGGAAAATGTTTATTTCTATGATAAATGTCCACGAATTTTAAAATTAACCTTTTTGTGAACTGGGCCGGAATATTAATAAAACACAACAATATAAGTCTATAAATTAATTTCTTCTACAATTTGTATCTGTCTACATATATAACATTGGATACATGTATGGCGCATTATAACTCTCGGTTGCCTGCAGCAATTTCAACGAAACATGGTACATCGATGACTCACTATCTGACAACAAACATTGTGTTCGTAACACATTACTCGCACCCCTAGAGAGGGTTAGGGAGGGATTTATATTTAAAAATAATCGGAAACTATCGATATTGCTTGTGACTATATTTTAAAGCATGCTGAAGTGAAGAGTAACATTTCTCATACCGCTTAAATCTACGATCACCCCCTTTGAACGAATGTACACCCTTCGTCTTGGGGGTGAGAGGAAGAAAATATAAAAGTAATCGGAAATGATCGCTGTTAGTGTTGGGATCGTAGTTATCGGGGTCGCTGAAACTTGTACTAACATTCCCGATGACACACGTCCCCGATCAACCCTTATTATATCCCTACGGAAGGGGATGCCTTTTTAAAGTTATAGAAAATGATTTAGAAGTGACCAATTCTCAATTTTTGACGTCGCTGAGCTTAATAATGATATTCTGATACAGTCAAGTCAAAATTCAGCCTCAGTTGGTACGAAGACACTCCTAGCATCCCCTGGGGATGGGGTGGGAAGAGGATGAAATTTAAAAATAAGCGGAAATGACCGATATTGGTGTTGAAAACATTACTTTCGGGGTCACTAAAATGAATAGTAACATCCCCGATTTCGCATAAGTCCATGATCATCCACCGTTCACCCCCAGTAACACTAGGGAAGGAGGTGTCATATAAAAATTAGCGAAAATGACAAATTCACGGTGTTTGGCGTCGCTGAGAGGAAAGGTGTCACCCCTGATATCGTTTAAGTCTTAATTAACTCCCAATGTAAAGACACATTCCCTTATCTCCTAAAGGGAGTGGAAATGACATGAAACGAAAAAATAATTGAAGAGGATCTATTTGCATCGAACAAATAGTTTTCAGGGTTGCTGAGGTGAATAAATGATCAGTCAATGCTGTTTAAATAACATGGAAGTACGGGACCCTTGGAGCTGAGGGTGAGAAGGGAGCGACGTAAAATTAATGTGAAATGACCTGTATTAGAGTCAAATCCATCGTCTCCGTGGTTGCAGAGATGAATTATTAAAATGAAAGGGGTGGGGTGGGAATGGAGTAACAATTGAAAATAATCTAAAATTATCGAAGGAAGTGTCGAGTTATCAATATTTGGGGTTGCTGAGACAATTTATTTTAATTAAGAGGGAGAGAGCAGCGTGGAACGTGAAAAATATCAAAAATTTCCAATATTTGTTATGATACCGTAGTTTTCAAGGCCGCTGTGATGAGGAGTGACATTATCGGGGACGTGTGATATCACGAACAACCCCTATAACACCGTCGCACCCTTTGGGAAATTATCGAAAATTATATGATCAGAGAAGAATCCACAGTTCTCAACGACGCTCAGTTGAATGGTGACATCCTGATATCGTGCAAGTCTAAGTACACAGCTCCCATGAGAAATGGCATCCATTCCACCGCTAAGTCAGTGAGAGAGGGATGGAAAGAGGGTGGCATGATACAAAAATGAATATAATTGACTTGTTCATTCTACAATTTTCAATGTTTATAGATGAAACATTATTCTACCAATGCCTTTTTTTGTGGGGCTTTAGGGCTCGTCAACACCGAGGTCATTAGAGCCCTTAAAACTTGTACAGGTAAGGAAAATGCAGTCACGCACTAGGGAGAGCCAACATGACTCTCCCCGCGTGTGGGACTCGCCGAATGACTCAGCCATACCCACTAAAAACCCTCCTGAATTACAACTAAAAACTCAAATCCCAACATATCTCAAGACTTTACTAAAAACATTAAAAAAAAGAAGAAAGAGGAAAATGAAAGATACCCTAGCCCTAATAGCGTCGGGATCGAAAAGAACAAGAGGTGACCAAGGGAGGTCAGAAAAGAGAAAGGAAGGAGCATGGTACAACNGTAAGTGGGAGTAATGCCAGACTCAGCTCGGGGCCCCGTGTTCGCCAAACACGTACATACCAGATGTAGGTACCCTGGGGGACTACCAATGCCGTTATGATGAAGTTCCAACCAAACGGTATGTTTGGCACCCCTCTAGGTGGGGTTGGAAAGAGCGTGACGACCAAGAACAAAAATGTCGGAATCGATTGATGTTTCTGTGGAATCCATTGTTGTCGGTGCTGCTGCGATAATTATGATACTCGGTACATCGAGTAAAATAGAATTCAATCTAATCTTTCAATAAAATAAACGTAAAAGAACTTTTTTATTTCCAAAGTGGTGTGCTCACAAATAAAAATATAAAATGAAGAAAGTAAAACTATAAAAAATATCCTTCCTCTGTCACATTATAAGGGCAAGAGCATAGAAGCTGCATAAAGATAGATATTTTTTTAAATAAGAAATATTAATTTAAAAATTAAAAGGGTCGAGCATCATGAATAGCAATATAATTTAAAAATTTCTAAAAAAATCTTATTTAAAATTTTACATTGCATTCCATTCCCAAGAGGTACTAGGAGTAATATAGTGGCTGATCGTGGAATTTGGTGGCATTGGAAATATTGGTACTGGTTTCAGAGACCCCTAAAACTACGATCTCAAAACTAATAGCAGCCATTTTCGATCATTGTTAGATTTTATCCCCTTCTCACCCCTATTCAATGGAAGGTGGCTGTGGGCGTAAGTTACTTTGAGAGTATCAGTGCAATTCAACGTTACCAAAAACAGGATTTATTCCACACCAATATCGGTCGTTTTTTTTAATATATTATTTTAACTTCCCACCGTATTTCCACCCCTTCTCTTATGAATGCTAGGAGCATGTTATACCCCTGTGGATCAATGGTGAATTTGTTGAGGTTGTCCTTATCCATCTCTACGGTACCGAAAACTATAGTTTCCAATCAAATATTTTTTTCGATTGTTTTTACATGCTACCCCCTTCCCACCCCGTCCCTGGAAGTGCCAAGTTTGTCTTATCCCTACGGTTCTTGTTGTCAGATGGTCAGTCATCTGTGTATCAAGTTTGGTTCAAATTGTTCCAAGCATTCTAGTAAAATGGATGCTCATATACATACCCCCATTTCAACTCGCTTATAAATAGATTTTCCTAAAATGTTACCATAATCTATGCAAACTACATTCTCATATACATATATACATACATACACACACACACACATAAGTACTTATATAAAAAGTGGAACGGAGCAAGTTAAATAAAAGCTTGTAATACACTCGAGATAAATACTTTTATACCAATCCGAACATAAAAACACTGAAAAGCGAGTAATTATCATTTCCTCTTATGCCTGTTGTACGAAAATAACATTTGATCCGTACTAAATACTAAAAAATAATTAAAAATGAATTGGCATCGAGTATAAGAAGTTTCATTGTTGTTGAGAGGACAAAACTAGTTTTGGACGATTCTCTTTTGCCAGAACTAATATTGAGCACTTTGAAAACGCTCAAAACTAGTTCTGGCGAAAACGCATCTACCAAAACTAGTTTTGGTCATTTTTTTCGTCCAATGGCCGAATTCAGGTTTTGTGCGTAACATGTAGATTTCTGAAAATCAATAGTCGACATTTTCTTTGTAATTTACATTTATTTTTGGTTCGTCGTTACTTTTTTCAAACAATCTTTATCATCATTATTACAAAAACTATAGAAAATGTTCTGTTCAGTAAATCATAGAACTGTTATTCTAAAAAAAATTCTTGATTTGTTTCTACATTAATATTACGATTTTATTGACTGATATGCTTACATCAGCTTTAATGGGATTAGTGGATATTTAGAAAGGGATTTTCAGGGATTCCTTGAAAACTTTTTTTTCAGAAAGAAATATCTTGCAATTAGACGACAAAACAATAGTTACCACGTGATGGGCGCAGACATTTTTTAACCTTAGATGATAGTCCTTCGAATTCTTGACAAGATTTCGAAAAAAAGAAACCTTTCTTTTGGTGGTAATATGTGTCTGGAATTGATAAAAACCGCTATATGTGCTGTATTTTTGCTATATTATGACTTTCCTACAAATGTGTCCTTGGTAGGAGCGGACTCTGTCCAATCCCTCTTTCCACCCCAGAGCCCGAAATATTAATTCAGTCCTAATCTCCAGGATCATATATCGAAAACAAGTCTCAGGCATCTCATTTGAATCCTTCTCTAAGATCGTGAGAAATTTGAAGTGAGAGCTTAGAAAGTAGTTCACATGCGAAGTCTGTAGGGACAGGTAATTCATTCTAACATAACATGTAAATTTCGGAGACATGTGCAAGAATTGGGGAGGATGATGGATCTGGTTGAAAGGTATCTTGCTGGAAAAGAAACTGGTTCTAAATGTTGTGCGTGTTGTTTAGTGCAAGCAGGATTGACATTCGGTGGTTTAGTGATTCATTTAAAGCTCCGTCCCGTTTAACAGGTAGTTTGGGCTTAATGCATATGCTTCGTATCGGATCCGTTTTTTATGGTATTACACAGGTGTAAAAGTAGGAAAAATGAGAGAAGACACAAAAAATTCTTTACTTTGCTTTCTTATAGTGTTTTCAATATGTGCCCACTCAGTTACAATAGCTGAGTTAAACTATTGCTTTGAATAGAAAATATCAGAGGTGCCTTGCCGTTGGAAACTTGTACATAAACTATATATTTTCACTACCCTTCCTCAAATATTGGGTGAACGGCTCAGTGTGCACATCCTTACCTCAAAATCTTACTTATATGTTCATATTTTTTTATATTTGTGGATAAATGATCAGCATCTGCAGTATACTTTTTTTTAATTTCACTGTATTATTCTGCATTTATAAACATTTGATATTAACGGGCGTAATGTTAAGAGAATTGTAAGATATGCATTCATAAACATTTGATAATTTATTTATATATCTTTGTAAATTTAAATGAGATCGATTGAATACACATCGCTGTCGTATGTCTTTTTTTGAAACTTGTTTTTTTTATGATTGCCTATTATAATTTTTTGTTAATATTTACTCACTATAGTTGTTTATGTTTGTCATTTAAAAACGTAACAAAGTTGTAAATGTCAATTGTGCCTGACGAATATTCCAACCATAGTTTAAATGTTGTAAGAAGTTGCGAAAAAGTACGAAATTGTGTAAGAAAAAAGACGAAGTTAAATAAGTTATTAGAAGTAAAAAAATAATTATCATTGAATCCTCACCTCCCAATGTCTACATGTTTTCCGGACAAAGGCAATTGTCCACTTTTCTGTTTATACAATTATGGTGAGCTCAACAGCTGCTAATTCCAGAGATTGTCAGACATCTGTCCACATATTAAAAAGTACTTGGGAATTTTTATACGTCTTCCAACAGTGTGTGGGAATTTTTGATTTTCTGTTCAAACTCGTTGACCGCAAGATTCAAAAAACATGAAAAGTACATTTACCCCGGATCCACGAACAATTCCATGTTCTTTTTGTACTGGAAATCTGCTGTTCCTTTACTATTCCGTTCAGAGTACAGTATATAATTTTCTATAGAGCTTCTTGTACCTGTGTTTGACTAATTCTATAACAAAGTTAACTTCCCAGTTCCTTTGCACAAATACGAAAGAGCTATTGCGTGATGTTTAAGAAAAGGATTATCTCAAGGTTCTTTCTTTTGTACAGAATTGATTATACGATAGAGCAATTCACACAAGAATATTGTAAAATCATTCGTGTTTGCTCTGTTATTAGAGGTTTCGTTATTTATTTTTACTTCGGGAAAAAGGTGAGTGGTTCAAAATAGTATGCACATGAAGCTGGCGTGTTCTTAAAATAAATGCAAATTTTCTTTTTTTGAATGGGCTGTTTCCTTTCAAAGTGTCGGTTCTAAAATATTCCTGATGAAGTCGCAATTCATTCTTATTGATGTTTGTTAATGTATGAACTTTCTTCTTCTTCTTCTTCTTCTTCTGCTCATTTGCATCGTGTTGGGTTTTATTCTCTTATTCTCACGAGTCATGATTTTCGTGGCAAGCCACCTTCGTAGCTGCTCACTATTGTGTTAACTGACCACTGGATCTACCCTCTTCTCTTTTGGGTCTCCAACCCCAAACACACCCCCTCGACAGACGTAAGTAACGTTTGCTCGAACCGCTGTGATTATTTGTCGAGCGTCCAACTCCTCGCGCGTCTCACTGAAGTGCCGTGTGGCCACCGCGTGGTGTGTGGCGACGGCGGTGCGGTATCTGTGGTGTACCTCTACGATCAACATGTTTCCCCGGCGATATCCATACTCTAGAGCCCCTCTTAACCGATCTGGTCGGGAACGAAACCCTAGCTGGTTGGTTATCCGTTTGGCCATTAAATCCGTTTCCCTTGAAAAATCGATTTTCGGTCAAAAAGAGTCCACAATTTTTATCAGATAATCACGAATTAACACGAGAATGAGGCGTAATTGCAACTCATTTTATTGTACTTTGTGTACATACATAAACGAACACAAGAAAAGTGATTCATACATAAATAGACTCGGAAGTAAGAGAGAGGAAGCGAACAGGCGAACCCCCTCCTCATCCTCCTGCTCCCCTTCTTACAATGCCAATGAACTATCAATGTTTGAGTCAATACCTGCCACCGATTATACGCTGAGAGAAAAAAATCTGTTCCACGGGATAGGCCGGTTGATCCGAGGAGCAGTTTATCCGAGGCCGGTTAAGAGGGGTTCTTCTGAATTATTTATTTTTTATTAGGGTAGTTCTAAAAAAATAAGTTTTTGAAATTTGGACGGTGTATCCTCACATTCTGTTTTACGTTATTAAAAAAAAGTTCCATAAATATTTTAGATTAAAAAAATATTTTGTAGGGTCGCTACCAGGAAAACTGTGGACGGGTTACTTTTTAATGTGGTTTAATGTCTTTTCCATAATTATTTCAGATTTATAAACTGTATTTTAGAGGCCGACACCACTGAAAATGACCAGTGATATTGGAAACATGGGTCTGGCCTGAAAATGAACTCGGACTTTTCCGCTATGGAGAAAAATTTAAGATAACGCACAGGTTAGGGTTAATTCTTCCGCAAATATTTTTTCAGATTTGAAAACAACTAGCTAGATATAAAGAAATAACAGATGATTAAGTGTGTTATCTGGGAGTCGCCGCGTCGTGAAATGAAGAACCAATGTTGCGGCCGCCTTGATGTGACCTTCGGAGTATTAATGGTCCCACCGGTGGCGCAGGTGGTAGTGTTGTTGCTCATCTTGGAGTGGTCCCGGGTTCGATTCCGGATGGAGGGTCAGAAAATTTGTAGCTTTTCTCATTAATGTCCCAGTGACTACTGAAAAGCAAACCTTCCTTTCCTCTATCCAGCTCCTCCAAGTATCATTAACTCTAACTACTTCTACTAACCCCCTCCACGTGGACCAAGTTGTTGGTAAACCCAATTAGATAAGCTTCAATAGCGATAAGCTACATTTCCCATTTAAAAATACAACAATGTAAAAACGTTGGTTCTTCATTTCATGACGATTCCCGATCAGCCAAGACACACTCCAGGGACGGATACCTACGCTCTCATCAGATGAAAGTCATTGAAATACACTAACAGAATGTTTGTATCCGATTTGCATATTCCCTCACTCACATGCGTCATAAGAGAGGAGGAGGATAAAGAAAAGGAAAACACCTCGCGTGCGCTTCGCCCTTTTCCATCGCGCGGACCGCAATCTTTCGCTCGGAAGCTGTTTACGCAGTGGAAGAAAAGAGGGAGGGGTCCAAGGGATGCTGCCGTTGTACCCGAGGGGTTGCTACCCTTTCACCGGACGCTCAGCTCGGTTTCTCGAATCGCTATGGCGGCACTCTCCACGGCAACAATAGCGACTGAACGTTTTTGGTTCGCGTAAAGAAAGTCTTTGTGGTGCTTATTTGAGCGTGGAAAAAAAAAAGTAGGGAGAACGATACGACACATTCATAAAAAAAACTGAAAAAAGCTTGTTTTATTTGGAATGATAATTTTTTAACATTCAAATGTGCTTAATTATACGTACTCCACAGATCCCCATCATGAGGGTTTGTAATACAACTTGAAACTAGTGGTGCAAAACCATTGTACATACTTTCTGATATACGTTTCTCCGTCTGCAGCATAGAGTGAGATAAACTTTTATAGTGAAAGGGTCATTTCTATATTTTCGTCGTCTTCCAGTGTTCTATTCATGCTCAGAGTTGCTAGGTGAACTTATTACTGTATTTTATTTGAAATTTGATACTGAAAAAATATTAAGAATATTATTTCAAAACATATAGCGACATATCACTCTTATAAATATCGTAAAAATAATGTAATGTAATTTCGTTGTAGACAGACACTGATGTATTTTCGTATCTGCAGTGCGTTTGCTATTCTCCAATGTATTTTATCATTATCATATCTGTCATTTCAGTTTACGAAAATTGTATTCTACGTCTGCTTGGTCCATTTACACGGCTAAATATTATTCAAGTTTCTTGAAACAGTGAACTAATGTGTAAGCGTAACAGCAGAAATTATTTTACTGCGTCTATACCTTACTTTCAAGCGAAATACCGCTAATGCTGATGTAATGAATAAAATTGTACCTTACGTACATAAAATTTAAGCAAAATCGTTGGAGTCGTTTTTTGAGAAATGTTCAAAAGAGTTCTTTGACCTTTATGTGAAGTACCCTTTGTTTTAAAGTAAAAAAGAAAGTTAGAGCACGTGCATCGACAACAAGTAAATTCTACCGTAAATACGAAATGAGAATTATATTGAATCATCCATTTACTCAGAATCGCTGCGCACAGACGGACGGACGTTATACCAAAAACCACTTTTTCAGAATTAGTGATCGCCAAAGCGGATATTTCCGTCGAAATCTCGCTTCCAAATTTTTTCACGAATACAATACTCTCTATATACTACGTTTATGAGAAAGTAGAAAAGTAAGTACCTCGTTAAACTGTCACACTTGTTACCGCAAATGCAGTGAAGCAATGAGAAATGCGGGGATGTTAAGAAAACCCAACTATGAATTATATTTTGATTCCAAAGGAAAGGATAACGTGTTACCATTATCTCCACGGTGGTCGTACACCGCAGGTGAATGTCGATGCTGCGTCATCAAGAGAAACCGCAACAATTGACGCCATGGTGATAATCCATGGTGCAGCAGACGTACAGTCACTAGGAATCTACTGACAATAGTGTTGGCGAGCCCTAACGCCCCAATTTTGAAAAATCGTACGGACACGTGTTCTGTAAACGATCCAAGTTTCTAGCTCATGAAACGTGACGTGACTGTGATGTGACATGGGAATACCACGCGGATATATTTAACCTCTCGTATATTGCGACCACTCATTCATCATTCATGTCTATTTAACCCTACTGGATTCATTGATTACACATCGCAGGACAGTCTCGGGATGATCAGTAATATCAGGGTTTGATGAATTTCTCACTGATACCCGCTGGGCAATCCTCCCTTTGATAGAGAATTGTTGGCGATACTCATACCTGCTATACGTGCATACTTAGAAGTGTTAATTATAGCTTAGCATGCCGTACCATTTAGGGAAAATGGAATTTTTTGCTTGTCGTATTCATGGTTCAGTTACATGACCATCAGAATATTTTGTTCTATTGTTCACCAACTCCATTATATAAGATTCTCCATTTTCTGGGAAACATGAATGATAGTTTCCCAGATTGCTGGACTATAGCTTCACAGACGAATTGCGGAGATATATCCTGAAACAGGAATGTCGAGAATTTGGCGAGAAACCTCCAAGAAAACAAATTTAATCCGATGTTTCGAATTTTATCAATGTAGTTTTTTAAATTTCAAATAGAAGTATTAAACGTTTGCCATCCGTAGCGTGATTCTTATTCATTCAATAATGTGATATGGTACTGTTAAAGTATGTTATAGAAGAGGAGGAGGAGTATATAAAAGTGAATTGTTAAAAATTTATTCAATGTTCCAAAAATAATTTAGAACAAATATTGGAACGTTGAAATCAAAATAGGATTTTGTAATGTTTTCCGATTCAATTACACAATTCTCCTTTGAAGCCATAACACAAACAAGATTTTTATACAATGAACGATCTCTTCTCTATTGCGAATACTTAACTAAACGGACAAAAATTTCATAAGGTTTTCTCCCATTATCAATGAAACCAGCAACATCTTTCAACATTTTGTGACAAAATAGTGATCATTGAGGGCCTCCAAGGAATGTGCTCTTTTTACGAAGAGAAGGCTGTGGATACGAGGGAATTGGGAGGAGCTGGGTGCTTATTCAATATTTGAGTCCAAGTAAACCTTCCTCGTCGCGCGCTCCTTCGTCCTGCAAATTAACTCGTTGTCTGTCTTCCTCTCTCCCTTTGCCATTGTCCTGATTGATTTAACGACGTATGTCCAGAGAGGGCTAGCGCAGGGATGTACATTGGATCTTCGCACTCAGAATCTTCACAAGTGAGACGGCGAATGTCCGAATTTTGTCTACTGTGAAAGTGCTGATTTCTCAAAACGTCTCATCATTAGTGATTTCTAACTAGGTATATGATAATTGATACTGAATCGTTTTTCTTCAAGTCATAAGTTTTCTCAAACTAGTATGTATTTTATGGAATTTTTACTTAATATTTTCCTCATATACACATCTCGCTGTAATCTATGATCCAAAATTTTAAAAAAAGGAAACAATTAATTCATTTTTATGCTTTTGAAAATATGTTTCTAAATTATTTAGAACGGACAAAATACGTCATAATTGGATACATTAATTATTTTTCATTCCGTGGGGAGAGACTCAAACCATCCGATGCACTCTTCCACCAAACCACCTTTGCGAGAAGACAGATGTAGTGAAGGAGAGGCATTATGTTGCCCAAGAACTTAAGGTACCTAACCGACATAAACATAGAGTGAGGGAAACCCTAGATGAAAACCTCACACAGTTAGGCCGAGAGGGAAATCGAACGTGTGTACTTCCGCTCAGGAGGTCACACAGGTTGGAGACGTTACCTCTGTCGTTAAATAATGACCCGGTTCGAATTTTCCATGTTCTGCATTTTTTCCCCCCTGACTTTCCATAGATTTGAAGAATCGATTTAAAGCATTCTTAAACTTTTGGGAATGTTTGGATATAATTTAATAATGCTTATGTTCTTATTTTTTTACGATTTTTATTGAACTGAATAAATTTTAATTTAAAAGGTAATCGGGATTTAAATGTTTCTTATTTACATATGACTTGCACTGTGTTCAGTGCTATTATTGAACAACTTACACTTAATTTTTTTAGTAAGTGCATATTTCGAATATTTAGTGCATATTTTGTAGTGGTCTTTTGTAGCGCATGTTTTAATCGCATGTTTCGAAATTTTTAGTCTATATTTTCCTAGCCCTGATAATAACACATAAGTCTGAGGTAACAGAACGCGACTGATATTTCTTTACTATTGTTTGTGTAGATAGTTGATTTATTAAAAATATATTAAGTACCGATTCGGCGTGGTAGCTTTCGAAGTAACGCATACAGTGCAATTTGCTTCTGTCTGGCAATCAATCGTTCATAGAACATACTGAACCAATGTGGGTTGTGATTTTCACTTCTCGGCAGAGACAACAAAAAGTTTATATATACAAGCGATTGATATGTGCGACGAACGCACAAGAGAAATTACTTATTGTTCTTTTTAAAATTTCGTAATTATAAAAAATCGAAAATAGCGTATCGGAAGTGAATGGTGCCGGAATGAGCCGTTCAGAAATAGGTCTCAATTCCTAAATCAACCAAATACAATTTTCTGTTCCGTTCCCATCCATATTTTTTCATTGTAGTATTTGTAAATAGGAAATGTGGCGTACTATTGAAGCTTATCTACATGGGGTGATAGGAGCTAGGAGTTGGGTGGTAGACTATTGTTAGTAGGTGAACCGCTTTGCTGGATTAACCATCAACTTGGCTCACGTGGAGGGGTTAGTTGGAGTTGTTAGTAGTAGTAAGATTTATTGATTCTAGCAGGAGATGAATAGAGGTAGGAGGATTTGCTTTCCACATGTGAAAAGGTACAAATTTTTCTGACCCCACCAGGAATTGACCCCGGGATGACTTGGTGATGAGCAAGAACCCTACCACCTGAGCCACGGAGCCGCGCCATCCGTTATTTTGTTGTTGAGTAATCATTGGAACAAATCGTTCACATACTTACAGATAGAAGACACCGAGCAATATCGATATATTTGAAAATATTCTCATGTGCTCTCCATTCGTCAAGATCTAAAGAGATCTTGAAACATTTGTGTGTGTGGTTGCGGGGATGATGAAAAGAATAGATACCATCTTAACCCGAATTTTCGAGACGTTGGTTCCAAGATTTCTTTTGTGGTTAGGAAATGCGTGTGGCCGTATTCGGCCCTTGGTAAGCGCCATCTCTTGGTCATCACTGGCCGCAGTGTACATAGGCAGTCGGTGTCCGACGTTCCGTACGTCGCCATTGTTATTTCATTAACAAGGCGAAGGGAAAAATTCTCAGATGTAGAAGGGTCCCCACGTCCCTTAGCGGAACCCGTGCGTATTGGAGCCCTTGTTTTATTTCTCTTCTGGCCGAGGAGGGAAGGTTTTTAAATTATTGGATGTAAGCTGATGGAAACACTTCGTCTACTTGCTACGGTTTTTATGAGGGTGCAAGGATGTGGGGGACGTCTACAAAGGTTCGGATGTGTGAGGGAAAATATTTTTTTTTCTTCTCATTGTACTTTGCGTCCTGAGGTTTTTCTGATTTTTTTGGAATGCATATCAGGTCTTGAAACGCGCTGGTGGGTTTTAAAAGAAATTTCTGAATTTTTCATGAGTTGGTTAGAATACGTAATACAGATCTACCCTCATGTACCCTCATGAGTGCGGTGAACGTATCAACACATGGGTACTAGAAAACTAATCATACACTGTAAATAAATTTATGCGTTAGGAATAGCGACCACAAATAATTCATACGCCCCGGGGATAATACAGACGTTTTTACAAATAATATTAGCTAATCGTATAATTTCCTAGATCTAGTTCTCAAACAGTCTAATGCAAAGAATTACATTCAAAGACATTCGTTTGAAAATCTATGATATGAGCTTTTTTTTGTTATGTCTTAAGAAATATGTTCATGCGTTAATATCTCTGGAGTACGCATCATATCCAATATTATCATTCTTTTACATCTAAAGCAAATTTTGTACATTACATCATTACATCATTAGCATTGACGTAAAAGATAATATAGAACGTATCATCTAATAAATCGTCTTTTAAGAAGGTGATGGCACTCACCATATTATTAATCCATTATTTCTTTTATCTTCATACGAAGATTTCTTTTATACAAGCTGAATAACGTAATAACGTATTTCCCATCTCAGAATGACTCTGATCTGTCAATTTCCTAAGTGTTGTTCTCCCTTCATGAACACCCTTATATTAATCTACACGTAACGGAACAGGAAATGTCGATCTTGTCTATTGATGATTCCAGGCTAACTAAACAGGTACGTCTTTGTTAAGGTCACCTTTCAAATCCCTTATTGTTTCTTCTCTTCACTGCAGTACATTATACGAAAATGTTATACAACTGAAAATCTTAATATTTATAATTACTGATGAATATTTTTCTCTAAGAGCTTTAGATTCCATTATCAATCAAACATCTTTAGGTTAGGGGAAGCGGGCGGGAATTAATTCCTTTTTTTTACCATTCAATATATAATTAATGAGTTATAAAACAGGTGATTCAGTTTAAAGCAGTGGTTCCCAACCTTTCTAACGTGAATTCCTCTATGAGACTATCGAAGTTTATAAACGGAGTCAGTATGAACTTGTTTGTCCGGGACAAACAAGTTCTTACTATCGAAGTTTGATACGCCCCACCCCTCTCTTAATGGGTTTTTTTTTCAGTGCAAAAAATGTAATTAGGCCCTAAGTTTGTTTTATTTTAAAAACGTACCATAAAACTTTGGTCAAACATAAGAATATGGTCCCGCAAGGGTTCGAAAAAATAATTTATGTCATAATACTACAAATATTATTGCGGTTCCGAAAATATAAGCCGTATTCTTCGCTTTTCATATTTACG
>NNCF01129265.1:382106-470855 GCA_002313205.1 Laupala kohalensis | reverse complement strand
GGGGGGGGGGGTCAACCCACAGGTTGGGAGCCACTGGTTTAAGGGAAGATATTTCAATGTATAATAGGTTTGAAATAATTTTACTATATGTGCAGCCATCATCAAGACCTTCAGAGCTGGAAATGTAAGTCGGACATATATTTTATTAACACCTCGTCTGATAAAACACACCCCCAATTTATTTTAACATAATGATCACGTACTGCTAATGAAATTTCCTCGAAACATGGGGTCAATCCCGCATCACATAGCTTGGCGAACACTGACATCACATCCGGTACGACCACGCGCGCGCGCGCGCGGAATAAAAGAAACACTTCACATATAGAAACGAAATAATTGTAATTGGGTGACGAAGACGGGCGATTAGTCGACAGATGGCGGTCGCTCATTAAGAGCAATTTGGGATAATAGCGCGTTGCGGCGCAACGCAACTTGGCGGCGTGGAAGGCGCAATGCTCACTACATACGACGAATTCGCAGTGTCGACTCGTGTGGGACATACGGGTGCCCCTATGCTTCAGATCAATTGCATATGGCACACGTCGTGGTCGCAGAGTACAAGTACTCAATGTGATGTGGTTTATTGCTTTCGTGAGTTTGTGGGAGCGTGGTCGCAATTTACTCCGTTGAATAAAGATACGAGTACTTCTCTTCTCTCTGCGACTTTCTCGACGGTGTTGAAGTTTCATTTTTGTTACTGCTCTTTTCAATTCTGGAAATTGCGTCTTTTGGAAGTGGATTTGGATCTTTCATTTTTATTACAACTCTTTGTCCCCACGGTGGCTCAGGACTGCCATGATTGCTTTTGCCACTGAGTCATTCCGGGATCTATTCCCGGCAGGGGCAGAAAAAAAAATGGTGGCTTTCCACTTCAAAAAACATGTCCCATTTCATATAGCTGCGACCACTGAAAAGCAAATCCTCCTCCTTCTATCCATATCCTACTACTCCTAGTATCACTAACTCTTACTTTTACTAACTACTCTTACAAACACCTCCACGTGGGTCACGTGTTTGGTACCCACCTTCTAACAATAGCCCGCACCACCCACCTCCTATTGACCTCTGCAGATGCTTCAATAGCACGCTACATATCCATTTACTAATACTACAATTTTTTTTTGATTTTTTTTTTTTTGACATTTCCATTGTCTTAATCTTCTCTTCCTCATATTCACGAGATATATTGCACACGTTGCTACCGCGCCCGGTGTTAGCGTCCTCGCCTTGGGAACCTAAGTACCCTGGTTCGAATCCCGGTGCTGTCAGATGCATGAAGAGGGACGTTGAAGAAGAACGTCCGAAACGTAGCGGTTGAAGCTACACACCAGTTCAATATGATTAAATTGGTTAAGACGATGGATAATGCCCGAAAAATTTGTAATAAAAATAAGGATATTAGGAAATAAACCTTGCGCCAAGGTTATTGTTAGCTTAGTTTTGCTTCTCCTCAACTTTCTTCTTGTACCTTTCTACCTTTCTTTTCTTTCTATCACTCTTCGCTTTCTTCCCTTTCTTATATTTTCATCTGATGAAATTCCAACATTCAACATTCAAAATATACTCACTTTACAAGAATTCTTCGTACATTTGTTTTCCAAGTTAAGTTTAGACTTATGTCCTCAGCGAGAAAGAATTCGAGATATCTCTCAATAATTCGAAAAGAAATTATAGAACAGCAATAAAAAAAGTCCAATAAATTAGCAAAAGATTTCCATAAATTATTTTCCTCGCCCTGGCTACAAGAACTGCGTGATCGCTGTTGTTTGGAAGTATACGAAATTAAAATATTGTTTGCATGAAAACAAAATTAGTTAATGTCGACGAAGACAATATTTGCAATAAACGCGTGGCATCCATCATGAATGAGTTATCCACACACTAACCAAACTTCAACAATGTCTAGAGTATAAATGTAGGCTTCCGAGGCCAGAGTCAATATGAACTTGTTTGTCCGGGGCGAACCGCGTCTTAGTAGACAAAACTACCAACGTTTCGGCCATCGTGCTGTACGACTCTGACATTGCCCTGAAGAAGACCACACCATGATCGCAGAAACGTTGGTAGCTGTATCTACTAAGACGCGGTTTGTCCCGGAGAGGCAAGTTCACAATGTCCAGAGTAGTCTCTCCACTGAGAAAATTGTCAGAGCAAAGTACGATTGTTCTCACCGTGTGGAGAGTGCACGTCGACATACAAATGTAACAAGTATATCCCCGCACCGGTGCAAATTCTCTCTCAAAAGGAACGACATTTTTGCATTCAGGGTGCACCACTGCATACTCAGAGCAGCGACTGGAAAACATTATTACGCTAATCATTTTGATCTCAATTTTATTGGAACATTATCTTTACTATACTAAATAATCGATGTTGCGATGTCTCATACATTTTCACGTCTTTTATTAGTGCAAGTCTAAAATTTGTACAATACTTGTGCAAAGACATGTGGACTCACAAAGTCAAAACCTAAAGTCCCTTCTTTCCTATAAAACAACACGTCGCCTCCAAGCATACGAGTTATCACTCACCTTGTGTAATTGCAGAACACATGTCCCCGAACTCTTCTTCGCTGAAAACAAGCGAATTTTTCATCTCGCTTCACCCAATTAGCCTTCGCCCACTCTTAGGGAGGAGTTTTCCTCAAAACAGTTACCAGAGGGTTAATCTCTTGGAGCTGCACTTGGGCGAGATCAGGTTGGCAGCAATTTGGCAAGTTGTTGACAATCACAGAAACTCTTCTGTAGTATCTCTTCTTTCTGTCAATATGTTACTTCTAGTGAGGAGTAGCAGGAATTCGGATTAAAATTAAATATTTTTGATTTTCCTTTTCCGTTTTATTTTCGTCGTGGGTGAGAGTTCTTTCAATCATCTTCACGTTCTAACAATGCCGTAATATGGATAAAAATACGCGGATTAACTTTTAAATAATCTTTTATTTGTTAACATTAATTCTTTAATGTATGGTTCTGTAAGTTTTTAAATTTATAATTATTTTAACATGTAATATGACTTGCATTCGATCAAAAGCGCAAAGGCAGTCAGTCGCGTATTTTATAGTTATAGAAGTACAATCAGTTGTTATTTAGATTAAACTTGAACTCAACGCGTACGTTCATGAATCATTTACTGATTGTGAATTCAATGGAAGAGTAACAACTGTTGAACGTCTGAAAGTATTCTCTGGTCACGAAATTATAGTTTTTAACTACATTCATTAATGATATACTAAGTTAATCCACTTAGTCGCTTATGTGTCACGTCATGTTTTACATGGAACAAATATTGTTGCTTATTTTATCTTGTTCATTCTATTCGCTTTGCTCCTTTCCTTTAAACTATCCCTCCACCTTCCCTCTTCCCATCACTCCTTTATAGCAATGTTCTCCGTTATTGTTTCTCGTCGCCACAGTGGTGGCAGGCGCGGTGGGGTCGCCGCGGGGAAGCCCCTTAGAGTATTTCTCTGAGACGCCGCATGGCGCGTGGCCATTCCTGTGGCCGCTTTGCTGCCGCCTCGGGGACTCCCTTCGCCTACCTCGCAGGGATGGACAACTCATAACTGTTATATAATAATCACTTCCCACCTAGGATTAAAGTAATTACCTGAACAATTGAGAATTTTTGAGACGCGTCATCGTTTGTGTGGTATCCAATTTGTTAGTTTACTTTGGAAAATGTGATGGTATCGTTTATTTTTCTTCTTTTTATTTCCCATGTCATAGTTATGAATCATGAATACAATTTGCATCAATCAGAATTAGAAAATATTTGAGATAATTTTTATTTTTTTTTGTATCCTCCAAGGAACGTATGGTAGTAGGAACTTACGGAATATAAAGTATTTACGGTTGACAAGATTTTGGTGAGTTCGATGGTGAAGTGAATACTCTTAATGCAATGACGACGCATGTTCGCAGATAATCAACACTTATTCGTAATTTAGACGGTGATGAGGGATCAAATAATTTTTATCATATATTATAAATCTTTTCTCCAAGATCGTTTCGAGAGATAAGTGTGAATGAAGAACATTAATTAATTTGAAAATAGTTCATGATCTCGAAACAAGACCTAGCCATTCATAATAATCATTAGTATTCAGATTCTTGATTGGGGGAGAACACTCTCCTCCTCAACTCCCCCAATGTCCAGTGAAAAGTCTCTCACTAACCAGCAATCTTGGACACTCCTACCCTAACAACTTGAACCCTTTGTCCACCCTCTTCTCCTTTTCCTTTCATCTCTGCCCTTCGGACGCCACGGGGCATACACCAACCCTTGCTCTATGATTATTATTACTACTATTTTCCGCCATTTTAAAATACTTGGACTCTGCACCCTCGGTCTGTCCTCCTTTCTTTCAAGAACAATAATGATATTAATGTTTCAAAGCCTTGTTAATAGAATGGAGCTCGTGTGAAACAAATGGCCGCTGATCTTCTTTTTGCGGCGCTGTGTGCATTTCGTGGAAGTATTATTCGCTTTCAAGAAAAGAGGGTGAGGGAGTATTGTTCGAGGGTCAGGATTGAGTTCGGCCCTTGGTGAGGAAGGTGTTAGAGATTGTGAGGGTGGGAAATAAGGCTGAAAATTTAGGGAAATGAAGGAAGTGGTTTGCTTTTGTTGGAAATGGAGCTTGTTAAGATGTTTGGGTGCGAAAATCTTTTGTCGGGTATTACTTCACCAGAGAAAGCTTTAGGAAGTTAAAAAGTTGTTACTCGTCTCTGGAATTAGAAATCAGTATATGGTTTAAGTTTAACCTGCTAAATAATAGAACTGATTGTTCGTTTCATACACACACTCTCGAAAGGCTTAAATCTAGAAATTTATCTTTTTCTACGCTTCATCTCAATAATAACAAAACATAATTTGTGCTAAGCGTCGAGGTACAGCTATTTCCAACGTAACATACATATTTTGTTAGAGAACCCGGAATATTTATTTGTCCAAATCTTTCTTCTTTTTTTCATTTTTTAAGAAATAATTTATTTTCTGTCAGGTCCTAATAATTGTTTTTTCTGGTAGACTCTAAGTTTGTTACGGGAACGATAATGTGTGTTTGCGACGTGTTCTTACGGTTTTGATACGGTGAAGTGTTCCAAAATTTCGATGGACGCCCCCTCTGCTAACCTCGAACTCACTCCTTGAGTCACACATCGCAGGGTCTCACACGGCGTCACCTGAGAACGGAAACCTCTCTTCCTCGAAAGGGTGACTAGCTTCGGGTGCTGCTGCGACACCAGCATTCAAGAGTCCCTCGATTAGGCCTCACCGGAAGCCGTGTCTCCCTTTCCCATCACACGNCTCACACGGCGTCACCTGAGAACGGAAACCTCTCTTCCTCGAAAGGGTGACTAGCTTCGGGTGCTGCTGCGACACCAGCATTCAAGAGTCCCTCGATTAGGCCTCACCGGAAGCCGTGCCTCCCTTTCCCATCACACGTCTTCTTCTTCCTCCTCCTCACCTCCATCACCAACATCTCCTCTCATGACGTACAGGCCGCCACGCACTACCACTTGCTTCGTTCGGAGTCTAAGGGTATAGAAAATGCTCAGAGTGAAAGTAGTGAAGTGTACATGATTGCTCTCAGCAACTCTGTTTTGGTTTGACTTTTTATAGTTGTTAATTTCATTTATTTATGTTATAGCAATTACTTTTACGATGAAGGAGGAGTAATGACATATGTGTGTATACATTGAGCGTGTCTGTACGTATGAGTGTGTTTCTGTAACTGTTTGTAAGCGAAAATGTCTTTGTGTATGTAAGTGAATAAACGCACATATGAGCCTCATGCAGATAGTTAATTTCTTAAATCTAATTTCTTTCTCGTTGTAACCATGTGTGATAATTTTCTAAGCATTTTATTCCGTTTGTGTGTGTATTTTATAGATATTTTTATAGTTATTTATGATTTATTTTTTAACTTCGTATTATTTTATTATGTATGTATTCTTTTCTATCTGCCACAAATCATTATGTACATTAATACGCAAATGTCCCCTAGATTTTTCGTCCCTTTTCTACGAATCCGAACGGAGCAAATCACACGAATTATGGTGCATTAGAGCATTAGAAGGTGTTCTGATGTTTCCCTATTATTTCATCTTTCACCTCTCCCTTTTCGCGATAACAGCAAATAAAAGCTAATGAAGAAAATACGCTACTTGACTGATTTATTTGGAAAGGATGTTACTTGACTACTTCAGTCCTAACAAATAGCAGCTCTGACGCGTGTGACCACACATTATTAATGTGTGTGCTGGTGCACACATTATTCGTAAAGAAAACAAGTTACTGCATCATTTATGTTAAACCGATGTAAATTGACTTCTTGATTCCAGCCAGATGAAATCACTGACGCGTCTGGAAAGTAATTAACAATAAACAAACCCCTAGGAATTTGTACATGAGTTGCATGATGCTGCATTGACTCCATTAAGTACTATTCATAACTGTTCTTATGTCCTGTTTAAATTGCTAATGCTAAATATAAACCAGAGTGAAACTTGCGTACAACTAAATGTTGGAGAAAAAAGTACATGCTAAAATAGACTTGCTATAAAAACATTCATTTTTTATACAGAATATAGGTAAGATTCAGTTTTCCGAACAATTTAATGGAACGAATTATCTATTTTAATTTATTTTTAACTCGAAATACGTTACTCTAATTTCTGCAGCAAAAGTATTTTTTGTTGATTTTATCTTCCTTATTTTCGTCTTTCGCTCGGGAAAATATTGAAATTCACGGATACACTTATTCATATAAATTTGCCCGCATCATCTCTATGATTTTGAATTTTTTTGCGAAAAAAATCGTTATTGAATCGGTACTGATAACTATTGAATGTGTTTGCATATAAAAAATTGTCATAACAATTGCGAATCAGACCACGTATGATACACGAAACAAAGAACTCGAGACTAGAAAAAGGTTGGCCAACAATAAATCGCGATGTGCTGAATTGAAATCTAGGAAAATGAAGAAAGGCAGTTGGCAATATGTTCGCCGTGAATCTTTTACGAATATTCCGATTTCAAATCCAGGGAAACGCCAGGTACTTCTATTATATAAATAGATCTACCCGGCGTGTCCGTGTATTTGAAAAGAAACTTAAAACAATAATTACTTGTCATTCTAGAAAACACCTGCAAACATGTCTCTATTTTTTAGCTCATGTTGCCCGACATTGCCTTCTGGGGTTCTTGTTCTTCTGTGGTGTTAGAGACCAGAACGAGCTACGGCCTTCTCTATTCGTCGCCTCTAACATTCTCGATCTTTCTCAATTGTACCAAATCCCAAGTGTCTTTCCGAACTGCATCCTCTCATCTGCTTGAAGGTTTTCCCCTCCGTCTCTTATATGTATTTTTTATGAGAGTGCTTGCTTTGGTATTCTATGATCAGATATTCTTTGTACAAGTCCAGCCCATCTTAGTCTCTGGAATTTTATTTATTCTACTACATTATATTCCTTGAATCCTGTGTCCCTTAATTCGTTACTATATCTTGCCCGTCATATTTCTCCTTCTTAAGATTTCACTTTCAATAACTCTTCTGTCGAGTTTTCTCCATCCATACTTCAGTGCTGGTCTGATAAGTGTTTCGTATATCTTTGTTTTGCTCCTTCGACGAAGTAGTTTATTGCCTGGGGTTCTTAGGCTATACAATTTTCTAAATTCATATGTTGGTTTTCATATATCTCACCTTTCGTGATATTAAATTTCACTTTTATTAATTTTTAAAATTAAATACCCCACGAAGAAGACCTACAAAAATATTCGACGCTTGTATGTACGTAATTACGAATTATTTTAAAATCCAAGCAGAAAAGAAAATGCACTTTCCTAGCTTCGTAGACAAAGCTCATAGACCTCTGAATTTTCACACCTACTGATAAGCAGCCAATTTTAACTGTTTTTCTATTCTTGTAATTCATCAATATTCACCATACTTTGCATTTTAATTTGAATAACCCTTACCAAGAATCCTTTGAAATTTCAGATAATTTTATCGATTACTTTATCTAATGTTCATGCCACAGACATTCGAAATAGTTCACTTTTAAAAGTATAAATTATTCTCGTTCTTCGAATTTTCCTTAACCTCAACTCTTTCTTTTTCCCCCCTTTTTAATGTTTATTTATTAATCCCAGCATCCCATTCTTTCCGAGTTCCTTGTCCTGGATTTCTGTCGTGACCCAGTCCCCCTAATCGTCTGTTACCTGATGCCCTCGTCTCAATGCCAATACCTGCTGTCGCGCTCGGATCCTCCCATGTCCTCAGCGGACTCTCAAGTGCTGTCTTGTGCTTCTGTTGGAGCTATTGATTCCCTGCAATAAACGAGATCTCCTTTCGGGTTGAAAGGGTTGCTGGCGGAGGGACCTGTGAGAGATTAGGTCTGCCAACTGCAAGAGACCAAACTGACGATCAGGATTTCTTGCCCCGAAAACGTTCTTCTGGACACCATCAATGCTGTGGTAATCTAAGTGCCTTCTCTTGATAGGTTAATTGCCTTGACGGTCAAAAGATTGCGTGGGGTTTTATGCATCGTTAACGAGCCCTAAATCCCCACCAAAAAAATACGTCGTCGTGAGGTTGGTGTGTATTATGCAATAAAGGTCGGTGAAATCGGCAATATAATTTACTTTTTTTACTATTTTTTCAACCCCAGACTACATTATAATTATAAGTTTCAGGCAGGGCACATAGTCTTTTGAATACTATCCGTGGAACATGGAGCGCATTTTTGGGAAATCGCACTAGGCACTTACAACATTCTGTGTATTTTAATTATTTGGCACTCACAATGGTTTCGACAAAACAATTTGGATTTTTTTAAGTGCCATGATTTGCAATATCAAATCTTCGAGGATTTCTCCTAAACTTCTTCGTGATCAGTTATGGTCTTTCGTCAGATGTGTCTCCTGAATAAAAACATGTTTTTGGCACTTCGATAGTTTTCTTTTTTACATTCTTCAGTTCTCCAAATGTATTGTCTTTTATACCGTTACTAAAGAAATAATACTTAATGTATGATATTTAAATACGAAATTCTACATGAATATTGCTATAAGACCTTCGAAAACTTGCATGATATTTTAAAAATATCTGTAGGAAGGTGTGATGTATAGAGAAAGATTCGTGTAAATTCGTGCAGTTATCTCACGTCTCATGAGACAAATTGAAAATTTAAGCAAATTGCACTGAAACGCAAAACACGACACTTCAAACAAATAAGATGGATTGATTAAACTACCCCATGAATAATTTTCGATTATTATACTAATTACAACAAAAATTAACAGGCCCCTTAAGTGGATAGTTTGAAAATTAATTGTTTACAAATTAGAGGATTATCCAATTCATATTTCATTTTGAGGGTCTTTGGAAATATATTTATCACTTAAATACGGAGAATATACCATCATTTCATTTGTATGATTTATATAAGAAAATAAAACAGGAAAATTATCTTTTTCTCTTTAGAACATTTATTTCAAACTATAATTCTAAAGAGAAATACTGGTTAATTAAGTTACCACGTCACATTTTAGAAATACTCACACACCTTTGACGGAATGCACTAAAATCGGATGTTCGAGAACTGTAAGTACTTTTAGCGTAGTGGAGCGGGGAGGTTCCGAATTTCCAAGAAAATAGCGTCCCTAGGAATGAGATGTTTCAATTCTGTTGATTAAATGTTGCTGGGAGAGAGGCTTGAGCACGTGAGAAGCTCGAGTCATTTCCGAGAGAATGTGCTCTCTCCAATGGACCGGAATGAAACGCCGATAATTCCAGGAAGACAATTTGTGAATTCCACGAATCGAAGAATACGAGAGTAGACATTGTTCACACGTCTACAAAACCATAATTTAATTGAAATATACCTACGACAATGTATTTCCTCGGAAACATTGTATAACATTACCCAAGTTATATCCCCGCATTTTTAAGCTTACCGAAGTTATATCCCCGTGTAGAAAAGAAATCACTCTTAAATTCAGTACGTTCTTTTTTCAAAAATGTGTAATAAAAATTATGTTTTAACTGACTTTTAAAAGTACTTTTTTAAAAGTAATTTTATGTCGTATAAAAAAGAACAAAAATTCCTTCTGAATGTTGCATGTTAGTTTATTTATTAATCTATAGAATAATTCTTAAGAGTAGAGGTATTCTTCTCATTCAAGATTTCGAAATATTTTTTTTAATTCGGTAAATAAGAACTGTTTAGAAATTTAAAATAATCAGTGGTAACCAATTTAGAAGCGGTGTCCAAATAAACAATGAAAGACTGTCACTACTTTTCGACTTTAGTATTCTTATATACCATTATTATGACTGATCGTTCGTTTGAAATCAACTCGTTAAGATGGCAGGGAGATGGAAAAAATAGTTTTGGAACTGCGTAATTCCTCGTTAGCATTTGTGGCAGAAGCTCCGATCATTCATTTTGTGTTCGTCCTTCCTTACATCATTTTGCATCCATCCCTTATTTCTTTCATAGTAGTATTTGTAAATGGGAAAGGTATCGAGCTTTTGAAGCTTATCTACATGGGGTGATAGGGATTATCGTTAGTGGGTTTACCAACAACTGGGACCACGTGGAAGTGTTAGTAGTTAATAAATGTAAGGATTCATGATTCTAGGAAAAGTATGAGGTGAATAGGATAAGAATGAAAGTAGTGTTCAACAGAATATACGTTGAGCACTAATGAAAGTATAGAAACGAACGTATAAGATAAGCATTTACAATACTTTCCTTCTCTTCGCCACCTTGCATGTAACCTCAAGCACCGGTAACAGAAAAGCATTCTTTAAACATTTATAAATTCAGGATTTCTTTCTCTCTTCCCTGTGAGTATGCTAAAGAACTTGCTAGGAGTTGCGCTTCCCTGATGTACTTACCTTTAATATCCCTGTTGCTGAAATCGACTATTATCAGAACTTCCTGTCATCATTTCCATTTCTGGTTCGAATGAAGAATTCAGAGAGGCATTCGATAAATCCTGATACCTTCACCCAATCGAACACCTCCTTGCACCCGACCGGCAAATAAACCCCGGAATATGCATGAAGTAGTCTCAGGTGAGGAATGGGTCTCCCGTTGCTTCCCAAGATCCGGAGCGAAGGGTTAAAAGTGTCTCCCCTTCACAGTTGAACATCTTGAGAGTTCTTTCTTTGTTGCGATTTCGTAGCGAATGAAGACTGTCGTCGAATGCATTGTTGGATTGGTAAGCGTTCCTCCTCAACAATTGCCATTGTCGATAATTTGCAAAACGCGGACTTCCCTTCTTTTATTCGCGATCGTAATATTTCGTGGTTAAGAATCGGAAATGCGTTGGAATATTGGGAGCAACAATCGGATCGTGTATTCAAATTCGCGGTTGGCGAAGTGCTCCAGATATATTCTGCTTTCATATTATTCGTGTGCGACTTGTCGACGGATCTAGTGCAAAAGCAGAGATTATAATGGTATTGCTATGGAAATTTTACGGTTCGCAATGGATAATAAGAGGTGGCATATGTGACACTAGTAGCGAATATTATCGACTATTTCACACTGCGGAAAGAATTGCATTATAACCTCTGGTCTTTTAAGAAAAGCATCGACATCATTGGAGAAATTGTAAGTCCCAAAGTGACATGAAGTGCAGTGTACCTGTGATGGATCTAGGGTGAAAAATTTTGAGTGTTATATATTTAAAATGAGATTATTCATAGTTATTCATTTTAAAATTATATCTAATTGGAATACATACTAAATATGTTAGTTTTCGTCGTAGTACCTTTAATATCATCTCACGTAACTCATTTTTGTATTTAATATATCATAATTACTTTATTGTGGGTAAACAAAGAAATTGAATTTATGACGAATTAATTTTTTCATATCTACTGGCGGCTAATGACAGCTCCAAAATCAGTTTCCACGACATAATCGAACTTTTCAAAGCAAATTCATTAATAAGTTTATGATAACACTACCAACGCCTCTCTAGTAGCATCCATCTTCAAGTACATTTCTGAAACAAAATTGTATTCGATTTATATTTATAAAAGTGGATCGCTGTCCGATAAACAAATGAACAATAAATTCAATTTGTCGATATNTTATATTTATAAAAGTGGATCGCTGTCCGATAAACAAATGAACAATAAATTCAATTTGTGGATACTGCGTTGTTACTCAAATTAGAAAATATTTCCAAGTTGTTATTGCGACTTAGTATCGTATCTTAAATCGAGGAGTTGCTACTCCTTGAAACAAATTATTTTAAACTGTCCGTCAGTTGTCAAACAATAAACTCATGGCACAATCATGTGAAACCAAACCTTTCACGTCTGACAATGGCCTTGTTTCTCTACTCTATCGTCCCGTCTCGCCAAGACTCGACAAATTCTTGGCAACTTATTACAAAACATTTTAAAATTACGCAGCCACGACATCACAGTATCAATTAATAGACAAAACATTTCTTCCTATCTGCATCCACCATATGTTTGAAACATGCAAAAAAAGACTAGAGCTCACGCCAACCCGTTCTCAACAATCCACGGTCGAACCGCGTGACCTGCAGGGTAACGACGAAGTCTCTTAACACTCCCCCCACCCACCCCACGCACACACATACACTGCTTCCTTCCACCCACCACCAGACTGCACGGCAGTCGCCCTCTTTGAGACCGAAAACATTATTATAATGATCAGCCATCCAGAAAATTACACGATCTCCCCTCACAGAAGACCATATTCAGATGTGGTTAATGAGGATGTAGAACGATAACTATTCATTTTCGGCCAGACTCAAAGAAAGGTCGCAAAGGCGCACGAAATAAAAAAGGAAGAAGAAAATGAACATCCTTCCGGAATACGAACATCTACAACAAAAGTTACGCAGTACCACAAAGACACCGATATTTCTAAGAAACAACTAGGTTAAGGTCATCGCCAAACTCATTTATTAAGCATTTCGGGCGACCACGAAATCTGGTGTGTGTCTGTGGAGGGGAGGGAGACGCGATGGGCGTTGATGGTGGTCGTCGTGGGGCGTTTTGACATGTCGCTCCGTCCGTCTGTGCACTGCCGCTAAAGGGTGCGGTTAGCTCATTATCCGAGTATTTGGAAAAGAGCGATGTGAGTTTCAAGAGATCCTTTCACAAGTCGGCATATGGCTGAAGTTCCCCAAAGAAACGGAAAAAAAAGAAGAGAAGCGACTTAAAGATGGCGGCTTCTGATTGAGTTGCGTCCAGTAGCGGGATAATTTGAACCCACCTTTGGAACGGGGAAAAATCTGTGTGAGTAGCAATGTCGTGGGTGTCTGAAATGAAGCATCCCTTTAGTTACTTGGGTACCAAGGCAGAGAGTCGTTTAATAAGAGCTACGAATAACTCTTTATGATCTATTTTAATAACGTTGTCTAGACTACAGTGTTCCCAATTCTGTGACATTACTATTCTTAAAAATAATTCTTCATATTTTTAATGTTTTTTAGATGTCTCTAAGTTTCAAAATATTCCATTTTTGATACCATATATTGATGGCTCTAATTAGTTGGGAACCTACTGCTTCTGCGACCACGAATTTAGCTTCTTCGCTGACAATTGAGCTCCTTTCCCAGATAAAATCTGACATAACCCTTCGAACCAGATCAAAATATTCTACCTCGAAATGTATACTTGCTCGAGAAAAATTTGACTAATATTGAATAAGTGTTTTTTAAACCCGATTTCCAGAAATTGATGCTCCCAATCTCATTTTTTTAGAATGAGTCATGACACTTAATATCCGAGACAACACTACATATTTTCCAAAAACTGAACAAATTATTCTGTTTATTTATTTCAATTGGAAAATCTATATGTCCCCAAAATGTGCTTCGCTAGAAATTTTGTCGACATCCTAAACCTGTAATTTCGTTCCTTCCAAGCAAGCTACTTTCAAGCAAAATTGTACTGTCCCTCCTCCGCCGTTTAGAGACGCGAAAAATTAGTAAATTAATTTCTTTCCACAGTTTCACAAAACGAGGATGAAATCCGTTTCGAAACCTGGGTGCAAATGAAACATCATGTCCTAGTAGCAAAGGAACGCTTGAAAGGAGATCTTGAAGAGATGCTTTGGTTAGTGCGGATGGACGTGCGTTGATGAGACCATGTCGGATTTCTGTCGGAGATTGAAGAAGAGTTTTGAAAAGTCCGCTTGTTGTCCCGGAATAGCCACCGGCTTTACGCTCCGACGTCTGGGATTGAATGTCTTATCTGAAAGACTTTGAGTACTTTTCGTCTATCGTAAACGAGATTGGGCAAGTGTGTTCGTAATTAGAGAGATATTCCATTGAAATCTCCAAGGTTCCGTAACAAGTAGTTCTCCAAAAAATAAATTTTGGCATATAGTGGCAATAGGAAAATACAATTAAGCGACATGTTCGTAATACAACAAAGTTTCACTTAATTCTGTTTACGAAGCATCCTTGTGTAAATCATATTAGATCAGAGGTAAAGAAATCAGTGTGAGGTTAGACAATATTTGAACTGATCCAGTCAATAAGAGCGATAGATCGTTGACGTCCATTCAGGAATTGCACAAATATTACTACGTAATGACGTGCTAATTTTTATTTTAAAGTCCATATTTAACCTCGATTCCCAGTCCTGGAAACTAGTTTACACACCCTATGTCTGTGCATGCCTATCAATAGTTCTATTAATTTAAATTCATGTTACAATAGCCTAAGAGCTAGGTATTGCATCATCGCTTTCCTTTAGCGATTTATCCTACTGTTGCTATGACCATCGTTCTTTTGTTGTTGTTGCAATTCACCTTTATTACATCTACACCCTGGTTTGTATCAAATGCTACTCTACATGATGATCTCCAAGAAAAACCAACTACCCAAGAAAAAATACAAGAAATTAGCAAGAACTATCACTGCAGACTAGAAACGCATCCCAATCACCTTACGCTCAATCTTGTAGGCAACAGCTTAGATATAACACGACTCAACAGGATATCTCCTTTACAACTTTCTTATCAATTCCTTAAATGACTGAATTAATATTTTCTGGATCTAAGAAAACCATAGAATGAACCAATGACGCATATGATGTCAAATATGAACAAGGAAACGCCGTTCATTCGTATATAAAATTTACTGATTATTCCACATCAGGAATACATTGTAAATATGCATCATTGTAATTAATAATTTTAAAAAACCTTCGTTACAGACAAAATCAATGTTTGTCAAGTAGTAGTTGGTAACAGATATGCATGTCAGTTAATCGAATAATATCTTTTGGGGTAATTTGCGTGGACATAAGGGGCGTTTGAATGAAAATCTCCTACAAACATATGAAATAAAAATTTGCATTACAAAATAAAATCTAGTGAAACAAGAAAATTAATAATTGTAATATTTTGGAGCTTGGAATCGAATATATATCGAATGTACGATATAATAAAATATCCGGAATTGATAATTTTTATACCAATGTCGAGAGAATAAAGAATCTCTTCAGAATGCCCAGTGACCACTATAAATTATTTCAAAAATAATGTCAGTTTTGACAAAGATTTTTAAAATTTCAACTATTTAAGTGATTTGTTTTCTAAAATAAATTATTTTTTCATTAGAGAAAATGCATTTAATCCAAATATTTAATGGCGTGTATATTACTTAAAAGGGAGGTGAGGAGTGTTTTAAGAGTANATATATATATATATATATATATAATCATACATTATTGCTTACATCCGTAAAAAATTAGACAGTTAAAATATTTCTTTCTCTGTAGGCAGACTACGTAACGTGTATTTGTGAGCCAATATCAATTATTTCTCACCGTACAATGAGCTAAATTGGAATCCGAAATCTGTGTGAGAGTGAATTTACATTTTAGCATTCTTCGAGCATCTATGTTGATTCAACGAAGTGAGAAATTGGAGACATATGTGCCCCTTCACTCCGGATTCAATGAGAGCCGTGCGAAAACTTTGCAGAAATATGATACTTTTCCCCTCAGAGAACATTGATACTAGCACACGTGCTTTATGAAAGGGAATAAGGAGATGGGTATATTGCGATTAAGGGATTTTGTTGATGTCCAATATTTGAACTATCTTCATAGACACGAAAAGGATTCTGAAATAGTAATTGTTGTATGGAAATAAATTAAAATATGTACAATAATAGTAAAATACATCAAAATATGTACATTTTTTTAAATGAACTCATACCATTTCCGAATAATTTGAAGAATTGATAATAATACGTATTTGTGAAATAACATTTTTGTGTTCCATTAAATCCAAATTCGATGGTATTCTATTGATATTATAAGACGTAGCTAACTATTTTTTATCCTTATCTGAGGAGTGTGCTGGAATGTTAAATCCTTAGCTTCTGCTTTAGGGCCCTTGATCGGTATTGATGGGATGGTCCCTTGCTTGCTTTCGGAGAGTAATTCAGTTAATTGCCTTCCATATGGTCATACGCAGTTTGTAATTGTGTTTTGACAATAAATTTGTTCATAAACTGTTACTAAAATATGACGTCACAATAATAATAATAATGAAATTCTCTATTATCTTAAATAATTAATCAGTGATTTTTTTTTCGATTTTTATTTTAAACACTATTACTAACAATTTTCGCTCGATGTTTCCAAAATAATTCAGCCATCTTGTGATGCCAGGTATCCTCGAGAAAATCTCCGATATCTCTCACGGTCCCCAAGAAATCGCATCTCCCATGCACTTCCGTCGTCTAATGATATGGAGGATTGCGATGCAAATCACACGGAGTCCCTCAAGGGTCTCGTCGCGACGCGTGAGAACGATCGGTCTCACGCTGATCCGTCCGTTCGCGGTCGGTCGCGTTGCCTTCGCTAATGCACTCCTGCGTATGCAAAGTATCTCCGGAACAAACGCTGGTCGGGAAAATCGACCCGAAAGAAGCATACCCAATGATTCAAACAACTGTCGCGTTTGTAATGCTACATGTGAGCGAATACATAACCGAAGAATCAGGTGTCGGAAGATCCGGTAGCCCACACACGTGACTCGTATCGTCCGAGATTTTTACAAATCGACATTGTCATTTTAAACTGAACGGGCAAGGGAACCAGAAGAAGGAACTTTTGAGACCAACTGACAGACATATTCAAGGAAGAAGAATTGTTGCATTGATAAAGTTCACATAATTTTTATTATTCCAGAATGTCTCCCATTGATGTGGAAAATACTTGAATAAAAGGGATGACACAGGCGGATTTGGAAATAACTCTTCAATTGTTAGGATTGTATTTTGTGTATTCCGAACGCAACGAAAGAGGATAAGAAAGAATTATATACCTGCTATCTCGAAGGGAAGACAAGTTATAAGGATGAATACATTTTTTTGTGAGAATAAACTAATTCCTGTCCGAAAGATGTGTCTTGTTTTTTTTTGTGGAGGAGCGGAAATCGAACATGCAGAAATGCGTCGTTTTATTTTTTAGAGTGTTTGTTTATATCAATGAATTTCTATAACATTCACCAATCAAAAATATTTTCAAAAACATTCAAAATTAATACTTAACCATGAAATTAACTTTTTTCAGAAGATTTTTTAGTTAAATGATGATGAATAGATGACATTTTAACACAGGAAATTTCGCTAACTTTGAATAATAATTTCACTTATTTAAATTAGTTGAAAATAGTTTGTTGGTAGAATTACGTTCGTAAAACAATGCAGGGTAATGCAATAACTTATTTAAAAGGAAAATTTTCAACAAAACCTCAGAAATGTTTCTGTGTACACAAATCTTTTTTTGCAAATGACGAAATTATTTTTTTAATTTTTAATTTGTTTGCCCCCTGCATCATTTAACAAAGTCGCTTCAGGAGTTGGTCCTTTTTCATTCTTCTTCTTCTTCATTTATAACATAGCAAATGATAATAAAACATTTATTAACTTAAAAAATAAATATAAATGAGGAGTGTATTCCACACAAAATAAGAATGTTACGTCCTGCACCGGGCTACTACGCCGCAGATGTTCCTACTTGCTGAATCAGATATGTCGCCATTCCGCGAAGATGATGTAGTTGCCTCTAGACCAAAATTTGTTTAAAAATATTTCTTATCTTGCAAATTTATTGCAGAACATTTCAGACATATGATACTTCTTTCTCGCTTCAATTGAAAATATCGCAACGCGTATATTAATTAAGGAGTTTATTAATATATGGCCATATAAAAAGCATTCTCAAAGAACATGATCTGAAGTTTCATTATCCTTGCGACAAATACATATTGTTTTTGTATTTAATTTTGAGTAGATGTGCGTGAAAATTTCCATGTTTAGAGACTATGCCCCCAAAAATTGCTTTTCTTTTTTAGCAAATATCAGGTCCTGAATATAATTGTAACTTTTTTTCTTTTTTCCATCTTATTTTACATGGAACGAAAAATCTTGCATTGAATACTCCTGCGTGGATTTCCGTTGGCCAAACGCGAAGGAAGGGGCACCTACTGTCTTCACACCTGGCCTCGACCGTGCGCACTAATTTATGCCTCGGTCGACGCACGACCCGCGTGGAGACGGCGTCTGATGTATCCCTCCGCCACTCGTAACAAATTTTCTTAAGCAGCGAAAGGCTCCGGAAACAATTTATAGAGACTCGTCTGCATAAGAGAGGAGAAATGTATCAGTGGGGTCCCCGCGAAGCATTAAGGAAGGGCTAATTTGTCGGATCGGGGCGACCTCCGGGTCCGCTGGATGTAAGACACAGGAAGGAGACCGCAACGAAATAAAGCAAAGGAGGATTTAAAAAAGTGTTGCGACGGTCGGATGGTAAAAGAAATGGCAGATGTGTGCTCTGCGGCAGAATCTGATTTGTATGCAAATTACTGACTATTAATACGGGGAGAGAAAATATACTAGATGAAATCCACTCATGATAAGATGTAAAATAACTATCACTCTACGATAAAAAAAATTTCTAATGTTTTGTTTGTTAGATATTTTAGGAGTAGTTCCGATATTCTTTCTTCTTTTATAAATGTATTTTGAATGTTGTTGAGCAAAAAAGTAATAATTTTCTTCACATTGAGCGCTTAACGTCCGTATTCGTTATCGTGGAAGTTGGTTGTTTTTAACTTCTTCAATAATTGTGTTACAACATTTTATTTAAGTATTTATAGGTTAAATATTTTTGGAGGAATATTTATTGCCAAAAGAGGTTAATTATTTTCAATTGCTTTGGATTTTAAGTCTTCCATAGAATTGTTTAATCATATAATTGTTTCATTAATCTTGACAATCGTATTCGTCATAAGACATGAAAAGTGATGATTTATATATTCAAGCTATCTACAGAACTTCGTAGCTTTACGCGAAATGTTCATTTGTAAAAAAAGAGGAAAAGGAAATAAAATGAACTATAATTCAATGACATTTATTTTAACATTCACGAACTTATTTTTAACATTTTATTTTGTAAATAATTAGTGAACTGGTTTATAAAGAATATTAAATTAACTATATACCACTCCAGCATTTATTTTGAGTTCTGAAGGGTTTTTTTTTTCAAATAAGAAATATGGCAGTATCCGATTCTTATTTCTCTGTACATGAGACCATTTCTTGTAGCTGTGTGTGATGAGCTAATTAAGGTGGGAGGAGCACTCCAAGTTAGTCAATTAACAGAGATGTATAATTGTTTTCTTTATTATTATTCTAATTGTTTTAAAACACAACAATATGAGTTATAATGACAAAAAAACATGTTTTAATTTCTATCTATCAGATAATAGTTTAGTAAAAACAATATCCAGGAATTCGCTTGCGTCGTTTGAAATGTGAAATCACGGTGATTGAGCGCAACGGCATCTCACACAGAAAAAAGAGAAATATCTTTCTCAAATGATCGGTGATCTACAGAAAAAAGTAATGTAAAAAATACTACTGAAAATTAACTATAAATCAAAGTAAACTTCCATCACTTTCGTGATTTTAAAGTTGGTCTTATTTTGTAAATAAGTGTTTTCTCCATAAGACGCGATGTATTTCCACATCAATTATAATTTGAAATTATTTCATTTAAATGGCCAATGAGGTATGTTTCTCAAGTTGAAATCACAATAAGTATTACATGTTACTCTATTTCTTTATGCCGATTTGAGATAATTTTAGTGATTTAATTCTACCTAGGCTAATACTACCTTAAACGTGGCAGTTTTTTTAAAAATCCTGTCTGAAGATTTAGACTTCATGTTATGTCTTATGGGAGCGGTGGGTTGCAATTCTTAAGAATGTTGCCGACTGAATTTGTCTATTGAGAGAAGTGAGCGGATAGTTCGCTGCGCGCAATTTAATTTTAATTTTTTCTTTCTTTACTTATCAACTGCCTGTTCCATAGCTGTCTAATCATTACCAGGGTTACTTTATCTTTATTATGCTCTATTTTATGGTATGTATCATTTACTATTGGATCATTTTTCCCCTGGATTATGTTGTCTCTTATCGGTTTTTTGTTTTTTCTGGTTACACCTGTTGGACGACATTGTGGAGCTGACGTCATTTATTGTATTACATCATTTATTGCTCTCCTCACCCCTATCTTCCTACACAGATTGTCCAATTGTCCAAGGTTAAATTTCCTTACTTCTTCATTTCTTGTATTCACCATCCACGTTTTATGCCATTTATGGAAGTCATTTAATACGCGATTCTTTGTCTTTTCCATGAATGCAAATGTCATTATCTTTAATTTTAATTTTTGTCGTATAATTGTTAAAATCGCCATGTACAGTCAAAATTTGCATTTGTCCTGCAGTCGCTCTTAACCATTTCTTATTGATTTCTGCAAATTTCACGTCCGTTACAAATGTGTAAAAGTCTCGACTCTCTTCTGCCACATCACAACTTATTAGTAATGTTTTCGAGAAACGTATCTACCAACCATTATTCTCTGTATTTATGTCATGTCTTTCTATTTGTATTGTCTGTCCCTTCCTCACCTTATAACGTTAATTAAGAGTGCTAATTTCGCCCACCCTTCATTGGCTTCGTCACCCCTTGTCTCATCCCACCTTCCACAGTCTGCTCATGTGCTCCGTCATATAGCGACGGTTACCTTCTTCTGCCCCACCATCGCATCGTCCTGTCCCGACCGTCGCCTGTCAGNATTTTTTCCCCCCCCCCCCCCCACGCACACACACACGCACACACATCACATGGTGCTAAGGTGCTCTGTACACGTGCAATGTACACAGGAGAAATCGGTCGGTCGCCACGCCACGGCTGCATGGCGCCACTCGACTTCCCACGGAACGCTTAATGTGGTGCTGGCCTACATAGCATTAAATCACTAAAATTATCTCAAATCACCATAAATAAATAGAGTAACATGTACTTATTACAATTTCAACTTGAAGAACAAACCTCTTCGGCCATTTAAATGTAGTAACTGCAATTATAATTGGTGTAACACGTATGGAGAAAACGATAAAAAACTTATTTTCAAAAACGACATTCTAAATAACAAAAGTGATGAAGTTTACATTGATTTGTAATTTTTCCGTAGTACTTTATACAACTTTTTTCGATATGTCACTTGACATTGAAATAATATATTTAATTTTTTTTTCGGGGAGGTATTCATAAATCAGGAGACCGTTACCCTCCGTCGCCATGTTTTTACGTGCTCTTGGACATTTCAAGCGATTTAAGCGAGTTCCTGAACATTATTTAAATCATTCTATTAACTAACAGATAGAAATTAAAACGTATTCTTTCATAATTATAATTCATTGTGTTGGGATATAAAACAATTACAATAAAAAAGGAAACAATTGTACTTCTCAGTGATTTTACTAACTTGGAACTGTTTGACTAACTTTGTAAATGTCCTGACTTTTTTTCATGTAAGAATAAACTATTATTTACATCTCGTCGAATCAAATTTGGACCTTACGGGGCTCATATTTGAACTAAAGTATTTTAAAAGTTCAAATATTTAACTTCTTGTGGCTCTTGTGGATAAAGCCTATGAAGAACTTTTTTTTTTTTTTTTTCGTTTGGTACATACATCCCTCATCTCGGTCCCTAGACTGAAAGGTCATTACCCGGGTTCATTTCTCTTTTATTAACTCTGAAGGAACAGTTTTTTTTAATCCCATCTTAACTCTAATGGAATCAATATTAAGAAATCTATCATAGTGATACTAATTTAATGTGGAATAGAGCAATAAATAGAGATTTAAAATGTACTCGCCAATTGAAAAAGTTATGCATTAAAATCTGTAACAAATTCTGTGAAATTGGAATCTAGCAACATGTTATTGGGTAACCAATAGTTAGTATTCATTAATGGTTATGTGCTTGCCTAGAGCCAGGCAGGCTCATACAACCATTAATATTGCTTCGTATCATTCCGTGTGTTTTCAATAAGACGCTTAAAAGGCGATTGGGGTGTAAAGTTACTCGTTATGTCAATCGAGATAAGAAGCGACTCAATGCAACAAAATGTTGTTTCCGGAGCGATGTAAAATGTTTGATCCAATTTCTGAAGTATAATGGAGGAGCTCTGAATAAAGTATTGCAAAATTAATTTCAGTATTCAAACCTCCGTTCCAATACTGAGGTAGCAAAATGCAATATAGTTATTGAGTTTATTGGAACTATAGAGAAACAGTTGAAATAATGTTAATCAAACGTTTTATACATGCTCTCCTCCAACATAATATTTGATGAGCAATTTAAACAAATAAAATGATTTTAATTTATTTGTATTAATTTAAAACAGTATTCATTGATTCTCATTGAAGCAGCAAATTCCTCCTCCTTTACAACACTCTACAGTGTTCGGAGAAAAAGGAAATTAATGAGAGAGGGGTCTCAAAAACACGCGGAAATCGAGGAGCCAAGGTAGGTATTGTGAGAATGCCGACTCTTCCTCTCGCTGAAGACACGTGGGCGTTTTACACCTGTCAACAGAATCTTAGAGAGTTTACGTCCGGATACTGCCGCCTACATCAGCAAACCGAGTGAAATATGTGGCTTCATCTCTAACCTTGGGCCGCAAGACGACCACTGGAAGTTAACTTTTCCGTGGGTTATAGCAGCCGTGGTTTGCCATCTGGAATGGGTGTCATCTACGCTAGGCAACGCACCCCGTCCCCCGCTGCGCAGCAGACATGTGACAACATCATCTTTATCTCTCTACTTTTATTTCGCTGCGAGGACTCTAGTGCCTTTCTCACTAGGGGCCATAATCCCTAACGAATAACTACAATCAAACTCAATTGAACCGCATCAATAAAGCTCCAGTACCAGTATTATAACAGGAAACGCGCTAGTTCATGACACCGTATGCATGAACTTTCCATGCTGATTCCTTTTTTTTCTTTTTTTTTTTCTCCTTACATCCTCCGTGTACCGTGTTACAGAACGCGTATAAGCCCCGGTTCGTGCCGAAGCGTGTGACCATGGCTCATGAGGAGCGATCGGGGCCGATGGCAGCTAATTGAGGAAATCCATCGTTAATCGACTACAGCCGGTCGCCGCCGACTTATCGCTTCGCGGTCACGATAGCTATCGGCCGGCGCGTGCCGAATACACTCACGACCAAACGCGGTCTTTGGTGCCCCAGTGAAGTAAATTTTGAATCGAATATCACTATCTAATTATGCAGAATGTATAAGGGAACTGTAATCGTTGGAATAAAAAAAATCGAGGTCTCTTCGGATCCTTAAGAAGTGGTTCCAGGAAAGTCTATTTTCGAATTGTGGATATGATGTCTTATGTGTGTGTGTGTATTAAGAATTTTGTTACCCCCATACCTCACGAACAAATTAATGTGCATCGAAACTCAACTTGAGATTTGACTTTGAATGCAATGGGAATAGAAGCTATTTCTGGACAGCTCATACTGACTTAATTTTTTTAATTTTCTCTTTTAGGGGAGTCAATACTATTCGAAATTTAAAATATTAGATTTTCCCTCTCACTTAGATTTACTCAAAATGAAAAACAAATGAGATGTACAAAATTTTCCATCGATTTGGATTTTTTTTATTTGCAGTTTTGACAAATTTTCGTTAGGTTGATAAATTTTCGTTCGGGGATGTGCAACCAAGAAGGTAATTACTATTTTCTAGATTTGGTATTATCAGAAAATATGAAGTCTATTAACTAATTAGGTAACGAATAATTTTACAAACTTTTTATTAATTTGTATTTTATATAATTGCATGTAATATTTTTATAGGCATTTTATTTCTTGGCCAGGAGAAGAGAGTGAACTGCAATCAGTCCATTTAATAAGCTATTGATTCAGAGAGCAGATTTGGTTTTCAAGTCTAAAATAGGTTGGGAACAAGGATATGAACCCTTCAGAAAACACTCCTGATAATAAATAACATTTTCTTTAAAAATAATATTTCTCCGTATAACATTTCCGACTTCCTATCGTAAAGTTGAACCCTTCGATGGCACGGGATATTATTATTATTCAAATCTGCTGAAATTGTGCACAACCCGTTTGTTTTTCATTCAGAACCTATGAAAGTGGAGGGGGGGGGAAGTATCTTATACGACTACACTGTGAGAAAAAGTGCCGGTTAAGTGGTAATCATTGTTATGTATGATTGATTGTGGTTTGAGATCACTCTTGATAAAAAAATGTCTGCTTAATAAAATTTGGTTTCCCATATTTTTGCCATTGTGGTCAACTACCGTATGTCATAAAAATATTTTTTTATTAAAATATATTTTGTTTTCGTCCAGATATATTTTTAAAAAGATCCGTTTATCCCCAACTGGCTCGTATACAAAAGATCGAATATTATTCTCTTAAATAATGCCATGAGATTTAAAAATTAACGGAAAACAAAAGAAACCCGAATATAACACACATGCGGGTATGTAATTTTCTTTTTACTTCATTTCACTTTTTCATTCGTCGAACTATCACATGGAGCGAGAAAAAGAATCATAATATTATCAAAAGAGTTCTCTACAAACAAATTACCAGTTTCATCTCAACACTAGAATTCATTTCCATTCTTTATTTCCTGAGTACACCCCTTGTTCTTCGTTATGGAAAATATCAAAGAAATTTACGAGTCCAGTCTTCGAGAGAGAAAAACGCGAATGATTCCATTACTGCTACTTCATCATGGCCTTTGCCTCATCCGATGGTCTCCTGCAATGTTTTTCTTCGTATTAAGAGATAAGCCAGCCACGACAAGACCGAAATACCATCCACTCGCTATATGTATTAAAAATTAAGAACAATAGCCTCGGCCAGGTACGCCGGATATAATATAATTACACGTTATAAAACGTACATTGCTTCAAAGACGAGTGTATGAGAATATTATTAACCCGTCATTCCTATTTCCTTTTACCGGTTCGTCGGCTGAAGCACTTTTTTTTAAGCTTTCGCAAGATGAAGTTAGCAAAGCTTTTCTATAGCGATTGACCAAAATATTATGTTGTTATTTTTGTACAATATTATCATGTTATTTATAGAATAGTCATGTATTGTTCGGGAAATTAAATGAAATTTAATTTTTGTAATATTCGTTGGAGAGCAAACATCCATAGTAGTTATAAGAAGAATATCTAAAAATGATTTTTCTGCGTAAACGCTAATTACACTGGAAGAGAATTGTTAAAAGTTTTCAACCATCAATTATATCACAATTTTCGAGTTCTTGGCATATTGACGTTGGATTCCTTCAACATTAAAAATCTTAATACCATAAACAGGAAAAACAATGATTCTACCTCGCCATCTTTCACTCATTAGAAAAGTGACAATACTCTCAAAATAGCGTCCTTGCAGGAAATACATTTTAATACATTTGCCTAGAATAATGACAACAAATTTAATACATTTAATGATGTATTTAATAATTTAATACAGTCATAGATTTCGATACTGATATAAATTTGTTTTATTTTCAAGTTTATTAGGGTATTATTAAATGGTTTTGTGCAATGTGTATTCTGTTACTGTGTTTGTTGATAGTGATTTCTTTTTACTTAATGTGACAATTGAATCAATTTTATTCAGTGAATTTTTATATTCATTTTAGCAATTAATTCAGACATATAACTATGTTTCCTGTCATCGCTGATGACGTGTGATGTTAAAAAGCGGCCTTGAAGAAATAAATTAAAAATCATTTCGATTTCGTAGTTAGGTTTAAGATTCAAGTGTTGAATTTAATACATTTTCTAGCATTTCTTTAGATATCACATACTGAAACAGTAATACACAGTTTTTTTGCTCTAGTAAAAAATTGTTTGTTTTAAAATGCTTTATAATCAATCATTCTGTTTTTCCCGTTAGCATTTTTAAACAAAAATATTTCAATTCAGTAGATCCTCTTTTTCCGAATTCTCGGGGCCTGGGGCGAACCGGATTAGTGATTTTTCAGAACTATAGGTTTGTTTTTCTTTCTGAAAACGAGTTTAACTTTGATTGAACGAGTGGTATGTATACTAACTAATTTTGCTGGGCGTTACCCGGGGTTCTTATATAATATTCTAAATTGATATGTTAGTTTTCATAATTCTCTACTTTCGTCATGTTAAATTGTCCCTTTTGTTGATTTAAAAAAAATTCATACCAGGAAATAAACCTACAAAAATACACAAAGCTTACAGTATTGTATATTAACATTTACGTAATTACGAATTATTTTAAAATCCAGGCAGCAGGAAAATACATATTACACAGAAACCTTAATAAACAAAGACATAGGAAAAACAATCTAGGTTATGCGTTCAGTGGATTGTCCGCATCACATTACACAATTGAACTCTAGCGGAGACATTAGCAAGCTTTATAGTGAAAACCACGAGAATGGTGTTTGCCATCTACTGATTAGTAGTCAATTTTAATTGTTTTTCTATTCTTGCAATTCATCAATATTAACCATACTTTGCACTTTAACTACAACAACCCTTATGAAGAGTTCTTTGAAACTTCAGATAATTTCATCGGGTTCTTTTCCTTAATTCTATGCTACAGATATTTCATAGTATTCACTTTTGATAGCATGGATTGATCATTATAATTGTATTATTTATATTTTTCAATTTTATTAAAAACAGAAAATTAAAGATAAAGACCGATTTTTAAAGGAGCCTAATGTAAATAAAAACTAGTACACATTTGGTATCGGGATTATTGTCGTTCATCGTTTACGCTGTAGGTAACAGTCATGGAAAAATAGTAAAAAACATGAAAATTAATTTAAAAATGCGATTTTTTTCAAATTAAAGGTCAATGCCTTAGACGCCAAATTATAGAGCACTCTGGATTATGGAATACCGATCTATTGCGGTTTTACTGTACTGATAATTACGAAAGTACTGAGAACATTTCTATTCCTTACCATCCAAGATTCCCTGGGCACACTTTCACCACCCCTGCCTATGAAATACATTTTCAACCCCTTTTCCTCCCCTCACCAACCCTCTTATTCTCCTCCCTATCTTCTTTGCCCCCGATGTAATTCCCCGAGTTACAGCTCAAGCCTTGTTTCAACATCCGTTAAATTTTTCCGAAAAAAAAAAAGAATAACGTCACATAGACTTAAACCTTATTTAAAATGAATTGAATTTTATAGCGTAATTATACGGAGACTGATTAGAAGCAGGTGGCTTTCCAACCCGGCCAGTCTAACTCTCCCTCACCCTCCTTGGTCTCCGGTAATACGCTCTCTCTCTCTCCGTTTCTGTCATGGTCTTCTTCTCCCACAGTTCTCCATCTTTCTTTTCGCATCATTCTCCATCCTTCTGCGGACGAGATTTAAATGAAAAAATGTGATTCCAAACGTTATTAGTCAGGATTACAAGGAATAAACATCTTTTGGGTTATATTAAATTATTAATGAATCATAAAACGATTATATTTACTTTTGAATTGCGCTCACTTTGTAGATACTTTTTTCACGCGTTTCGACTGAATGTTTTCTGATGGTTTGACCCTGGAAGGAAATCAAACAAGATGAAGTTTATATATGTTTGTAATTTTGTTTCTAAAAAGTTCGTATTCACCTTTCAAGTCATTAAAAACTGTTTGTTGAGCAGATCAAATTAGAGTAATTCTTTACCTTCTGAGAAATGTCTTCTGAAGAAGAACTTTTGGGTTGTTGTTTTTTTTTTTGTAATAGTGTTCTTCGCAATAACATGGATCGTACAAAATAAAAATAGGTCAGAATAAACCCAATCTTCATTCAAAACTCTTGTAGAATTTTTTTTAAAACTTCATCTTTTATTCTGTTTTATCCAGTCTTTTATTAAAAACTGTATATACCTTTTTTCAAATTACAATTTTAATGCGTGAATTATATAACTGAAATCTTTATTTACTCCATGGAGGGATACGATGACGAAGTTGTAAGTTTTATGGAGCAATGGAATATGACTCATTGGTCAGTCAAAGTGGTTGGTTTTAATTTTACTTTAAAGTATTATTATAAAATTGTACTTTACTTTAAATCCCCATCCTGGCCCGGGTTTTTTCTCCGGGTTTCCTTCGAGTAGAGGAGGATTTTATATTCAGGCTCTCCAGACACTTGCTTACGGGAGGCGGTCTATTATAATAATTAAGCTTGGATTTAGAGTTATTGTAATAGTTACCATTTATGAACTGTAATATAAATTTCTAATAATCTGTAGTCAGATAATATTATGTGGTTGTTAATTATCATTTTTGTGTTATATTAAATACAAATTTGTTGGTTGACTTTATAATACGTAGCTAACTTCGTATTCTTATCTTTTCAATGCGCTTTTGCCATAAGGTTCTTGATCGGAATTATGGGATTAACCGTTTTTTTTACAANTTTTTTAACTGTTTTTTTTTACAATAAATTTATTAATGTATTTATTAAATTCTATGAGAAATGATATGGGATAATTAATCTCTTTGAATAAGGTACAATGTTTTTTATTCTTTCTGCCAAAGAGATTGAAATCGTTTGCTTCCTCTTACAGTAACAATGACAGTAACAATGTTTACTCCTACATATAGTTAAATTATAAATAAATTTGTGTTACTCATTTTTCATTTCCATCTGTTATCTCCAAGACAAATTAATTTCAATCTTCATCAATACAGAATGCGACGTAAGTTTCGGGAGAGCTGATAGTTGTCCGTCACAGATGCAGAAAAAAAAATCATTTTTGTTTTTACGGACTTCACGTTTCTTAAGCGGCTGTATGATGGTTATTCGAAAGGGTCTCACTCTAAGCGCGCTCTTCTTGATCCTTTTCCAGCGAGTAGATTTTATATCTTAAGTTTGCTCTCTTCCTCCCCAGCGCACACTACATTCTCCGCTTCAACGACGCCAGATCGAGCGATGACGTAGCTGTGTTCCCGACTCGAGATGACAATGACGTCATGTGTCAACCCCATTTGTGTCAATTGTCAAGTGAAAGTAATATATGCACCATTACGAAACGAAATACGATCGAACTCTTGAAGACGGAAAGATGCACCCTTATCTAGTTCTTCGGCGAATAACACAGTGAGGTTATGTAAAACAATATCGTATTCACAGCAAAGTGCGTCAAGAAATAGAGATAGATGTCTCACTCTGCATTTCTACTTTTGGTGGGAAACACATTCACGAAAACTCAGCCAGTTTCCACCTTTTTAACTGATGAGAAGAAAGGATAAACTCTTAATCTTGAACTTTTATTCTATATTCTTCAGATTTTGCATGTTCTACACATTTTTTCCTGACTTTCTTTGTCATTGACGAATCGATTTCTAGTATTTTTAATATCTTCGAACGATAATAATTTTTTTTGCATATAAGTGCATACATCTGAAGATTTTTGTTCGAACTCAATTTTCTAGTGAAATTCCTGTAATCAATAAGAATTTGCATGTTCATTATTTAAATATATGAACGTGCTCAGTGGTATTATTCAACGAGTATTATAAGTTTACTCTTGCACTTTTGTGTAATAAGTAGACACATTCGTATTTTTAGAGAATAAAAATTTCAATATTTTTGTCTATTTAACTGCATTTTTAGTGCACATTTTGAACGTTTTAGTGCAGATTTTTCGATTTTTGGGTATATGTCGATCCGATCCCTGATTATTATGCATAAATATATTAGACTAAAAAGTATTACGGCCGAAGAAAATTTTTTATGGAACAATTTTTTAAACTGAATGGAATAAACCAAATAAATTGTTTTACAAAATATTATGGTAATATGATAGAGACAAGGTGTGATAATCATAAAATGAGAAATTTTCTCTGTGAGATGCCTCCACTTTGTGAACTAGCAACAACTTATGAGTCATTTGTTTTTCTTACATCTCGAGGTTGATGGGGAAAAATATACAAAATTATAAAATACAATACAGTTTCGTTTTCTTTGAGAATCGAAAATATCTCATTTAGAACAATATTCATTCATAAATGTGATGACGCGCATTATTCCGATGGGAAAAGCCCAATCGCCCGAAGCTCTTCGGAGAAGAAAATAATTCTTGGCACAAGTAAAAAGACGCTATTCTCACAAGGAACACTTCTCAAAACCACCATTATATCGGTTTTTGCCTAACACTTAATGGTGTCATTAACAATACCTATATTTATCCTCTTTTTACCTCCCAACGTCCACCTGTCGGCCGCAACATCACACCTGTTTCCAAAACTGCACTCTTCCTTCCCAATAATGAGCAAGTAGCAATATTTAAGCCTTCGGGGGACCTTTCCTTCAGAATACTTCGCTCAACAAATTTCTCTTTGTTCATTAAAAAAAACCTGGCGATCTTGTCTCTCACAATTCGTAACTGCATAATAATTATTAACAATAATTACGTTAAGTCCTTTCATTTTATCACCTGCTATGACGCTAGATTAGATGCGTTTAGCGCGTCGGAGAAAGAAACGTCGTGGGGATGCGTCTTTTAACCGGTTTTTGTGCCCGAGGTGTCTCAAGTTGGCGGGAATGTAGGTTTGCTTGATGGGTGTGACAATTGTTTACTTAGCAGATGTTATGTCGGTTATTATAGAATCCATTTGAGGTAGTTTTATTGGAGATAGGAGACCGTGCCTTGGTTGCGTGGGTCCGGGAAGGGTTACTGCTTTCTTTGCAACAGGTCCTATATAAGCGAGTTCCTTTTAGTTCTTTCTTCCAGACCTGGTCCTGCAGTGCTTCAGAAGGGAGACCTTTTTTATGCTTGGGCGAGAGTAGGGTAGGGTAGTGATTGCTAATATGTAGGTTCATGTGGAAACTAGTATTGGGTCGACGAAGCCGATTAGGAAGAGTTCTTGTATTAATCCAACATTTCTTTACTTTCACTCTCTAACGTAAGTGAAAGAACACCGTCCATGCCACAACGGAGGCGAGCCAACTTCTTTCACATTCCATTTTAAGCAACTGCGTTTGATCAGTGCCTACATTCTCAAATGTAAATTACATCAATGTGATGAAAATTTTATATATATTAAGGAATTTTATGGACTTATATTTTCGACGGATATGGAGTAGTATGAATAGAAACAATGTTTCACTTACACTTTTGGATGCCCCGTCGCTAGATCTTCATCAACTTCTACTTCCAGTTGCCATATTTTATTTACTACAGTTTTTCTAACACATTTCTTTTTAATTTACAAGTAGTGTAACACGCATTTGAATACTTTTTTTATTCCTGTATAGTAACTAAGTCACTAGAAGAGAAATAAAATTATTTTTAAAGTGATTTTTTGNTATAGTAACTAAGTCACTAGAAGAGAAATAAAATTATTTTTAAAGTGATTTTTTGGTGTTCATGAGTGGCTAAGACAGTGAAACAAATGAAGAATAAATCGCTTATTGAAACTAAAAGAAGTAAAAGATGTTACTTTCAGACTATTTATTATTCACTAAACTATTTTAGACGTCCTTGCTGTCAGCACCAGTTGTTTGTCTTTGCGCTATGAGAAACTACTTCACTAAATACAGAATCAAACAGTTTTTTTATAAGTATTCCGCTTGTTAAAACTAACATCCATGTGCATTCTTATTGCGTGTACATTGTACGAAGGAATTCGTCATTTGTCACAACTATATGAAGTCCAGACAAACACATACCGGAGTCCCTGTCTTTCTTTGTTTTCCTTCACTCCATTCTCCGGTCACGTACTCTTAACGTTCTCACAAAATTTTTGGAAGACGAAATTCCCGAAGAAATATTCATTGTAATGTGTTAATAATGTAATATTCAAAAGACTTTAAAATGATGAGTTAGTAATATCTCATTAATACTACCAGGCACGTATGAAGATGAATTACAAGAGGGCTACATTTGTCTTTATCTTTCCACCATCTACGTCCTGAAAGGAATTTGTTTTGAAGCTGATTCTTGAACGAAGACACACATTTTTTTAAAATCTACCATTGCTATTTAAGTATACACTTAAGTTAAGTATACAAGTACCACTGACATAAGTGGGAAGTATCTGAAGTGGGAATCTTGATCAAGAAATCTGAAAAACTTGGCACAAATTAAAATTTTGGTAAATATATTCAGATTTTTAGGAAATGTTTCTGAGAGAATAGAGTAGCACCAGTTATGTAAAGAAAAATGAATCAAAAGCTAATTTTCACAGAAGGATTCGATCTATAAACCATAAGATGACAGCACCCGAATTATTTTCGTACTAAGATAACTTATAGAACAAGTAAATCTAAATAAACTTACTGTCGCATAGTGTAAGTCTAATTGAACATTAACTCTCTCCGTGCGTGGTGTTGAAATATGCGAAGAGAAAAATTAATGTCACTTTTTCTTAAGCTAGAAAACTTTTGATACTCGTGTAGACTAACATAAGTCATCAACTGGAATTTTAGATACGTAGAAGTTCCAGTGCATGTCTTGGTAAATCCCCCCATACGCTGAAATCAATTGCTTACACCACTTTCCCAGGGAATATTTATGTTACCCAGAGTATGTCCATGTAACTTTCCCCTTAATATTTTGCTAAAACAAAACCAGTAATTGTTTGACACATATAAATTATTTTCTTGTAGTCTGCAAGAAATATTTGTTATATTGTAACCTATATAACTATAGCTAAACTAAAATATATTTTCGGCCTATTAAATATATTTAACTCCTTATCCCTCGGAATAGGGTGGTAGGGATCCACGTATTCCTCTCCCGTATCAGTGGCACTCGTTTCAGTAAATGCAATTTTTGCTTGTAGTTCAGTTTAACCAAAGACGTTACATTAATGCATTATCCAAGCTTAAAAAACGCGTTTTCACAAAAATTCGTTCGATATTTAATGGCCATTAACATACGATTGAACACCGAAAACTCGTGAACCGAATTATCCAAAGCTGAAGAGTGAATATTGAATGAACCTTCACCACCGCTGGCCGCAAAAAACCTAATCCATCGACACATTCCGTCTGGCCATTCAAAACACGTGCTCGGTATAAAAAAAGCTGTATACGGTAGCGGTGTGGAGAAAGGCTAGAAAGCGGAGCCGGTCGGGCAGGAAATGCCACTCTCCTTTGTCCTACGGCTGGGAACGAAGCAACCCTTGGAGGCACTCTCAGGTGAACCTTGCGGGCCTCCCTTTCGGCCACCACGCCCTTTTCCTTCCCGACCTAAGACGCGCTCGTCCTATAGTTCTTACAACGATAAATCAAGAACGGGTGTTTGGGTGGCCCGGCCATCCATATTGAATATTTACGTATTAAACAAGCGACACCCCGTTGGTACAGAGGCTTTGAAGGATTGGGGTGGATCGTGGAGTTTTCTTTAAGAAAGGGATGGAAAGGTGAGTCTGCATTTAAATGAGAGCATATAGAATTGAAGATGGAGGTTACGTATGCAGATCGTAGAGTTTTGTCTTGGGTGAAATGTGAATGGAGGAAAGGGAGTAAGGATGATTGAAGACAGGGTTGATATGGAGGATGTGAATTCTGGGAGTGTAACACACTTAACGCGGTGATCGGGTGACTCAGATCTCTTGAAGCACGAGTACGGAAGAGAAGAATTACACACATTATGAGGCTGAGGAGAATATTTTCGTTTTGTAATAACCTGCCTCATATCTCTGTCATTATTTACCGCTGGATAGGATATAATTTCTGGAAGCTTATGGTTACTCAATTCTGGATGTCCAAGCTGCGTTGGCGTAACTATAGGAGTATTTTCTGGGGTGAGTCTGGATCCTAGACAACGTGGATATAGGACTATTTTTATTTGAGTCCTAGCGAACTCCGTCAATACGTCCAATCCTGTCTGAATCTCAACGAACACATGCCGACACACCTCACACCTGACGATCATAGACATTTGCAAATGCTTCTCTCTCATTCTTCTGATAGCGAGATACCCTTAGCGACACATAAGATTCCTTTAGATCATTTGAGCCACAAATAATTATACCGTCAATAAATCTGCTCTTCACGGAAAGTTGTGGGGTGGGCACCAGAACTGTCCGGGGTGGACACCCTCTCCCCCCCCCACTAGGTACGTCAATGTATAAGGATGAAAATAACTTGCGTAACTACTTCACTAATTTGGTGACTTGTCAATTGTCTGTATCGTCTAAACCATCCCAATTGAGCTACATTTCCCCGAAACTGATTTCCCGCGTATTCATATTCCTGAATATATGAAACTTCGTTCCCATGCGTTCGGTATATGTAGGTTTCCCTGTGTTTGAACATCTAATACTCCGCTCAGTATATTTCCACTGACCCTCCCTAAATAAAATAATTTGTATACATTAATACGAAAATGTCCCCTAGATTTCGTTCCTTTGCTGCGTAACTCTACGAAGCAAATCACTCCTGCCCCGGCGGTGGCGTCGGTGGTAGTGTTGTCGCTCATCACCAAGTCATCCCGGGTTCGATTCCCGATGGGGCCAGAAAAATTAGCAGCATTCCATATTGATGTCCCAGTTCATAAATAGCTGTGAGACGACTGAAAAGCGAATTCTCCTTCTTCTATCCACCTCCTACTACTTCTAGTATCAATAACTCTTACTATTACTAACCCCTCCACATAGGCCAACCCAACTAACCGGCCCATCTATTAACAATAGTTCCCATCACCCCAACACCTACCTCCTATCGCTCCATGTAGATAAGCTTCAATAACATTAAGCTACATTTCCCATTTACTAACACAACAATATAAATCACTCAAATCAAGTATTGTAGGTTAGAGCATTAAAAGGGGTGTTGACGATTCCATATTATTTCATCTTTCCCCTTTTCCTTTCTGAGATAACAGTATTTAAAAATTACATCAAGAAAAGATGCTATAAAACTAGTTTATTTTAAAAGATGTAGCTTAACTTTTTGATTCCAGACAAATGAAATCACTTACGCGTCTGGTAAATAATAAAGAATAAACGAAGTTGTAAGGAATTCTAAGTGAGGTACATAATGATCGATTGTATAATATCATTCACTATTCATAACTGTTCTAAAGTCCTGTTTAAATTGTTAATGCTAAATATTAAACCCAGTGAAACTTGCATACAACTAGAAGATTTGAGGGAAAGTAGTATTACTCCGGTAAATAAAATAAACTTCCTGCCTAAAAGTGAACATATTTTCTCTCAGAATATAAGTTAGATTCAATTCTGTGTATAGTTAGATCTAGTATTTGTATATTGTGTTCTTTATCGCAGAATACCAAGTGACTGAACGTACCTACTAAGAGGATGCCTTGATCAAGGCCCCATTCAACCTCACATAGTCCTTTAGCGTTTCAAAGAGTAAATAACGAAAACCCCGACCAAAGCTTCTGCATCTGCATATGAGTCGTTACAATGGAAGTGGGAACGGACAGATGTGTCCCGAACATAAATTATAATTGAGGCTATTCGTTAATTTAGATGGGAGCATTTAAAATGTCTTTTATGCGGAACTATGCTGTCCTTCAACGAGCATGGAAGAACGAAATTCAACTGACGCGTCGTTTTAGTCCACGAGACACATTGGTTCTTTCAATGCTCGTGAATGACAAATGATTCATTGAAAGAATTGAAATACATTTACACCTACTTGAATTTGTGTGAAATTAAAAAATAATAATATTCCGGTATGAAATGTAACTTTATACTTGTGTGTTATTACGAAATTCCAACAAATCTCATAGGAGTAAATTTAAAATTCCTTTTTTTAGTTCATTTCGAAATTTTAGAAAAAGAAGTTGAGGAAGGTAATTATAAATGGCGTAAAAATTGTAGAAAAATTTCTCCACTCAAAATTTATCAAATTAAACTCGAAGTAGAAAATTAAGAAGAAGGAAGAAAACTTTTTCGAAATATTTTGATACAAACAACGAACATGATATAATGAATACATGAATTTCTTTATTAATCCATTTTTAAGGTCTTGAATTAATAATTACAGATTTTTATTTCAACCAATACTAACTTAAACTAACTCACTTTACATATTTGTTGGATTCATGAAGTTTACATCCCGAGGATATAATCCTGCTTGGGGCGAATTTGACAGGATTTGATATATCTTTTGGATATCTGAGAATATGGAGAGTTTTAGAAATTAGGGAGCAAAATGTTACGTATTAAGCAATTCCGGTAAGAACATATATTTTACTACACAATGCCTACTAAACTTTTTACTACATAGCTGTGCACGAAACATAATTTTTTATGTCAGAAAATGCCATTCCAATTTTTTACTTGAGCCCAAACCCAAAATCCACCATTGCATGAAAGTCTGATTTAACAACTTTTTAGATAGGTAAAAATTCAAAATCCGTTGTTTCAAATACTCCCTGGAAGAAGTGGATGGCAGCGGGAGCAATGACTGTGGAGGGGGGAGGAGGATCTGATGAAGGTTCAGGTGGAGAGATGGGGGGTTCCTTCTTTCCGAGATTCGTCGCCCGCGCACCATCTGTCACCGTGATCGGCAGCTGTGGTGAAGGCGATTACATGTGCCACATTCAGCGTCTTTGTCGTGATATATCCCNGGCAGCTGTGGTGAAGGCGATTACATGTGCCACATTCAGCGTCTTTGTCGTGATATATCCCACTTGTCACAGTCTAAAGGAACGGGATTAAGTTCAGAAACATTTTGGATGAAGCTATGCGTTTATTATCGGTTATATATATTATCTCTATAGCCTCACCCTGGCCCGGATTTTTCTCTGGTTTTCCCCCGGATACTAACTTGAATTTTTTTTTATTTAATCGTCAGGTTACCAAGACAGAAAATTAAATTATGGGCACAATATTAAAATTTCTTTATTTCTTTATCTTATGGCAGATATACATTGCTTACAGTACAAATAATGGATTCTAAAATATGTAGAAAAACAGTAATAAGATTAACAAGCAAATTGTTCTTTAAAACCATTACAGAGATAAGTTTAATTTCCCAATCCATTCAATTGCAGTTGGTGTCAGCTGTAAAAAGTCTGACGGATACCCCGGATAAGCTGACCGCTCGCAGCTCTCCACCAGGTTGCGAACAGTCTGGGCGGAACCACACTGATTGTCAGGCGACAACATCACGTCTCTTGGACGGCCGCGCACCTCCATGACCAGTGCGTATGCTGTTAACCGTCTTCCGTATATAGCGAAGCGTATTTTATTACAATAAAATAATGAAATCCATATTGTAATTACGTCTGTAAAACTTGAATATAATTATTGAATGAACACAGTAGGGGTCGAAACGTTCTAAAGTTTCTTTAATTGATAACAAATCGATTCTGTGAAAGTAAGGCCATTTCATTCAACAATTAAAATAATGAAATTGTTTAAAGGAAGAAAGAGAAAGAGCATCAGTGAAGTGAACGGGCCAATTCCAAACCGAAGTGGGGTTTGGACATAAATGTGTGGTAGGTTTGAGTGAGGGACTTTTATGTAGTTTTCTAAGAAGGGTAAGATGCTGTGGCGAGGGAAGGTTGGGGGTGAAAGTGCGTGGTCTGTTTAGCTTTAATAAGGGGAGACGAGAAAAGATGTGGAATTCGTCGATTCTGGCCTTAGTCCGTCTGCACCCCGGTCGTTTGGTGTTTGGATCGGCTGCGGCTCGAACGTTCACCCCTCGCCTACATTCCCCTGCAATACCGCATCCTCGATCCTAGCGACTGGGGTAAGCTAGAAGAGCGCTACGCTAGATAACAAAAGAATAGTTCAGGGAGGTGCGGTCAATGATCTTTCATGCCAGAAGATGAAGACAAGGGTGTGAACGAGAAAAATTCTTTTTTGATAGTTCTGTACCTTTAACTACGAAGTATGCTGTTTTTTATTCTCTATCAAAATTTTCGAATTAACATTCAGTGCCTTATTAATTTAAAAGAAACTAAAATCGTAAATCTAGAAATGCTATTTAAACTTACGTTTCTATCTAAGCTCGTTTCCAAAAAAGTCTAGAAATTTCTCTGATTAGCTTACTATGCAGGAAATCTTTCGTAAGAATAACCAAAATTTTGAAAATGGGAAGGATATTTCGTTTCATGTGCTCAGCCGAAAAGATGTCATCCCTCTCAACCTTCATAGCAATAGTCTACGAATTAATTTGTAACGACTGCAACATAATATACACAGGACAGATTTCAATATCCTGCGATGACAACATTCAACAATATATTCAACAATATTCAACAGCTGTATTCACATTTTAGGAATGGAAAGCTCGTACTATCACAGAACTGGAAGTTATACACACTCACTATTCCTTAGATATGCATTTAAATCAATATATTCCAGAAGCTTTTCTCGCCTCTCCTTGTTGTAGCTAAACTGACCTCGCATCCGCGAATTTCGTACCCCCCATCCCTCACACTTCTGCCTCCTCACAAGTACTTCCGGGTCCTCCGCTCAACACCACCGATCATTTATGTCCAACCGCCCCCCCTCCCGTAACACACACACACACACATTGCACCGGATACGTTCAATCCACTATCCTCGTCTCTCTTTCTCCGTTTCAAAATGTTTCATTACATTATTGTAATATTTTATTATGTACTCATACAAATAATTTTATTTCTTTGTGACCTGACAATACAGAGAAAAAACTTCCGTGTTAAAAACAATAAAACAACTTGCTTGTAAACTATTCTTGTGTGTTGATTTACGAACATTTTTGCTAAACGTATTTTGCTTATCCATTTCGAAGGGGATATATCTTTTTTTATTATTGTCCTAACGGAAGCTACTAGATGGTTAGTGAGATCTCGTCAATGTGAACTCATTCCGTGGTATAAACGGTAACCGCGCAGTGACACTAACGAAGTCACCAACAGTTGAATTACTTTCACAAAAGTTAGATAATTACCGGAATGTGGAAGTTATCAGGTTACAAATTTGTATCTGCTAGTATCAGAAGGGTTTTTTCCTTATTTTATTTCAACACGTGTGATGGGATACACGTGACCTCATTCAGTGCATCTGGAAAATCACAGAACCTCATTATTTTTTTAGGAATGTATTATCCGATTTAATCTATATTCAATACATAGATTTTCAATTTCCCATATCGACTGGCGTATATACGAAAGTGATGCCTGAAAACTCCTGGAACAAATTATAGGGCATCATATTGATTAGACAGAAAGCAGTAATTTTGTTTCGAATTTATATTAATAATCCGAAAGTCGATACGAGTAATATGGGCTGGTGTAATTTACCTCTCTCCTGTTTGACATCACACGAAATGGATGTGGTAATCAATACTGGCAATTGACTGAGTATTGATTTGTTGCATAAAACGAGTGTATTGATACGATGAAGTACAGTTGTTACTCCCGTGTAATATTCCTAACAGAATTTCCTCATAAGCGGAACTTAGACAAGAAACCAGTGAGTTATAAATTTTTTTTATAACAATCTGCGTATGATCACGTGCAGGGCAAAAAACTAATTTACTTGCCGGAAGCAAGCAAGAGACTATCCCATCAATTCCGATCAAGGGCCTTAAGGCAGAGGCGAATTTTACATTTCAGCACTCTCCTGAGAAAAGAATGAAAATAGTTAGCTACTTGTATTTAATTTAAAAACAAAAAAGTTGTTTCACAAGTACGCATTATTATCAAACTATAGATTATTCATAAAATATTGTTTATATATCATAACTATTAAAATAACTCTAAATACGAGATTAATTATTACAATTGACCGGCGACCCTAGACAAGAGCATATAAAACCCGCTTCTACCCGGAAGATAACCGGAGAAAAACCCGGGACAGGATGGGAATTATTGCTCGTTGGTTGTCGCTTTTTGTTTTTTGAAATTCTGATGAACATATGAAATTGCTTTAAAATGTATATTAAAATTATGTTAACCAAAAAAATACCAATATAATACGATCAGACTACCGTTCTTTCTCATCTTCTCCCACAGTAAAACACAAACAGTTACGGATATTCTCAATATATCACTTATAAATACGTATTATTTATGCGTTCAATACGACGTGCAGACGTGAATAGCGCTTTATTTTCTCTTTTTAATAACTTCATGACTGTTTAATGAGTTACTATTATTCCGAACATTTTTTTTTTATATTTGTTGTGCTGCGATTACGTAGAACATTTCTCCGGTAACATTACTTACGTACTCTTTTCTTTATTAATTTTCTATTTTTACTTTTTTTATTGAGTTCAGTGGAAACTCGTTGCTTCAAATCTCTCCAGCTCTCTCGAATTTTTCATAGTATCAGAGCCATACTTTGATGTACTTTTATTTAAGATAACTATTGCAGATACTACTCTCCCCCATATCTGCTAGTTGAGTGCAAGTTTCACTCGTTTTCGTATTTAGCATTAAACAATGTAAACAGGACATACCGACAGTTATGCATAGTATTTGATGACATACAATGCTGCGCTGCGGACGCTGATTACAAGCATGGTCAGATGCGTCTGTGCTGTCATCTGTTAAGAGTCAAGGAGTGAAGTAACATCCTTTTCATATAAATGCTTCTTTTCCTGATGTAATTTTTAAATGCTGTTATCTTGGAAAGGAAATAATAGGAAATTAAAACACTTATTTTAATACTCTGAAGTACGATACGTCATTTGTGTGATTCTGTAGTGCAGAAAGAAACGCAAATTTTCTTAGTCTTATGCCTTATTGATGTATGTGATGATGGTTGTGAGCGAAGCAATCGTAAACGCGTTCTCCTGATTCCGCGTTTGTCGCAGCCCACCTCCCGTCAGGTGTCATTCCTCGCCTCCGCAGCGCCGAGACCTCAAAAGAAAGAGTTGACGGACGATGCAGCCGTGTGCACAGACGGACACAAGCCCCGCCTCTCCTCTTCCCCACCCCACCCCTCTTTCCCCTTCCTAACCCCCACTCCTCCTCCTTCGCACCGCTACTGGTACTCCAAGTCATGTAACTTTACTCATAATAATAATAATAATAATAATAATAATAATAATAATAATAATAATACATTAATCAGCCAGTGAGCAATTGTTCGGTGGCAGATGGAAAACATAATCGACGTAATAAGAATATACATAATACGATAATGTGAAATTAAAATAGAAATCTTCGCCCAAATATCTATAAAATACTCACACGGAATAAAATGCTTAGAAAATTAGTGCACAATAAGAATAATACACCTAAGAATTTTTTTTTAAAAAAAAAAGGTCAATATGTTTGTATATTCACATACGTACAAAAACACATTTTCACTTACAAACAGATAGACACACACTCATGCGTATACAAGCACGCTTCAATATACACACATATACCATTACTCCTCCCATAACATTAATGTAAAAATAATTGCTATAATATAATTAAAAGAATTAATAACTATAAAATTACTCGGAGAAAATGCAACCTAAGAGAAGCAAACATGAACGGAAATGCATTGTCTTATAAACTTATTTTCCTCAACTCAGTCATAAGCAGATTGTAACTGCTCTCTTGACAATAAATTATTGATTAATTTATTCATTTATTGCCAGAATAACTGCTTGAACACAATATAGCCAACGTTTTCATTTCGCTATCGTCCGTAAGGGTAATGATATGTGCACCACTCAGTATGTTGGCAGTAGATTAGGTTTTCTTGAAATCTATCGCCAACATCTACCGTCCATTCTATTCACTCGATCCTAAGGTGATATTCTGTTCTTTCTGCTTCCAGCGCGTGGAACGAATATTTCCTTTTGTGTTGAGTTCGTTGTGTTGTTAACTTGTGTTTTATGCAGTAAATAGTCGCTTTTGCGAATATTATTTATATTTATTCGGATATTACTTAAATTCGTAAAAGTTGGCAATTCTTGTTAGGTAGCCATATTGCATTATTTTCGGTAAAGTTTCAGTACAGGCTTAGAGTATAGAAGAGAGAGAAAGTAGATCGCACGGTTCACACAAGATTTCGTCAGTTCTTAAAAACAGATTTTCAAAAGTATTTCCTTGCAATTAATAATTCCTGAATATCAATAATTCGTTTCTATGCAAGAATTAAAGTGGTAAAATAATTTTTTAAATTACAGTTTGTTTGTTTCCCAAAATTTTCATTTTTTTTCTTTTTCTTTTGTAAATATGTTTATTTTAGAATTTTTACCAGTTGATTTGTAGTTCAAACCTTAAAGCAATAGAACTATAGCATATAGGACCGTGAAGACAATAGAACTTTTGGTAATGGTATAACTATTGCAGTAATGCAAACTTCGGTGAATATATTCTATTTAATGGAAATTGAACCAGGAAACTGGGAGGGAATCTGTGTACTAACAGATGCGAGGTGAGATTTTGTATCGTGATCATAGAAACTTCAGCGACATTTCGTTCCATTTACACAATTGTTTAAATAAATTAAAAGAAAACAAATCACTTTTAAACAAGTAGTTCTCGGTTCATTTTAGGTGGAATAAGTACAGGAAAGATAAATAAATGGGAAAATGATTCATTATATCATTTATAACTAGCGGATTACTCTTAAAAAGCTATTCTTTTAGAGAATGTGACCAATTTTTCGGAGCTTCTGAAAACAAATTTTCAGAGAAACAAACACTTTTTTGTTTGTCAGTGATCCCTTTTCATTCAATGTAACAATTAATTTCTCCATGTAACTGTAATGTTTCTTGTGGTCGCTGATGATCTGAGATGTTAAAAAGCGAGCTTAAATAAACCAATTAAAAAAACACCTTTCGATTGAACACTTTAGTTCGTAATGCAATGTAGTATTTTACTTGTCTTTTTTAGGCAGTTTGAATTTAGATTTGCTCGAAAAATTCGACATTGAAGATCTCGAGAAAAGAGTCTTCTTATAAAACAGAATTGGAAGAGACAGACAGACAGACATTGCGCTCAAATCATTCAGATACCGAAACCAAGTGATTCGTCTGCAGAGATTGAAGATGAGAACGATGCAGGTATTGAAGCACCTAAGTCTGAAATTGAATCATCATGAGGTGCGCATTAAATTGAAAAATACCGCGCTGACTAGTGATCGTTTTGGATTATCGACAATTATCGCTTCGAGTGTGTTACAGAACAATACTCAAAGACATGTTTCTTTACCGAAAATCAGTAGCGGATTTGGGGGGGGGGGGTTGAGGGGGTTATAGCTATATTTGCTCCCCCCCCCCCATAGGACCCGAACTCTTAACTGACAAAATTGAAGTTGATAAATGGCACACTTTGTAAGTGTTACCAGATTAATAATTTTTATTGTTATTAATAATACCAGATTGTTAATTGTTAATTTATTTGATGCATTTAATTAAAGGTAATATTTATAAAATTTGTTTTGTAAAACTATAATTTTTAAACAAAAATGCTCCTCGGTTAACCCTCCTCCCCTTGATCACGGTCTAGATCTGCCACTGCCCAAAATGATGCAATATGGCCGCCTCACACGAATTGCCAACTTTTACGAGAAAAAAAACCAAGTAAATGTAATATCCGAATAAATATCGATTGTAGCCATAAAAGCGACTATTCGCTGTAAAAATAAATTTTAAAAAACAAGTTAATAACGCAGCAAAGAAGAAAAAGAGGTAATATTCGTTACACAATTTTTTTTTTGTGCCGCTACCACCTGCGCCACTGCTGGGGCCCTTACGCATGCTCGATGGAGATAGAACAGAATATCACCATAAGAACAAGTGAATTGTACTGATGGCTGAAGTCGGCGATAGATTTGGTTGTAAAGAAGTCCGAGAACGGTGCCAACATAACGCGAGGTACATCTGTCATTACTCGTGTGGCCGATGGCGCATAAAAAACTTTGGCCACACCGCGTACAAGCCCTGTTCCAAGACTGGCCATAAATAAATAATAATAATTTTATTTTCGAGAGATCAGTTTCAAACTACCTATGACTATGTTGGGGACAATGAACTAATAAGCACAATGCCTTCTCTTCCATGTTCTTTTTTTTCTTTTCTCCTAATAAAATTACTTTGAGTATAGCATGCTTATTCCCATACAGTCCCGACATCCGGAATACCTGGCATACATCTACATAATGGGGATAAGTGATGCCGTGTGGTAGGTGATAAGTGATGCTGTGTGTGTGTTCTTTCGTACTCAAACCCGACCTCCTTGTTACGAATCGTTACCTTCTTTACGTTCACTTCTCAATATATAACAACAGATAAAAAACAATAATTATCATGTTTCATACTGTGTGTCGTGTTAAAGTGTTATAAGTGTTTTAAATCTTGGACAAGTGTCGCTAAAAAAATGTTAAGAAATATAAAATTGTTAGCAAATAAGATCAATTTATTTTTACAAAATTATTAGAGGCAAAGGTATAACAAACTAATTTAACATAAAAGAGATTTTTTTAAAATAATTTCTAAGTGTAAATTAATGACATAGTTTGTTTATAAGACAGTTCATACTTTTAGTTGTTCTTCTTGTTTGGGAACGGGTAACCTTACGCATCTATTGAGAGATTCGAATTTCAGTATTTCATCGTGTTGAATTTCTGACATCTATTCATTGTTCTCGTTCTCCCGTGCAAGAATCACCATGAATCACCTACTATCTCGTTGTTATTGATTCATTCCTAGTTTATGAAACCGCTCAATTATATTTCTAATCCTGATTTAAAATCCAGTAGAGGGAAAGAAAACGTTTTGATAATTATGAATGATCAAATGCTCTCTATAAAATACTACGGAAATCTTGAAAATAAATCTACATCATTGTCTTCCAGTAAATACGTTTTAAAGATAATAAAAAATAGGAAAAAAAACGCAGAAAAGTCACTCACGGATTCGAAGAAACGGAACGTATTTATTTTAAGAAAATATTCCAATTTTTAAAATTTTGTTTCACGCGTGATGAAAGGGAATTTACACTACAGTAAATGGGAAGAGTGAATGATACTGTCCGAAATATTTCATCCGAATAATAAGATAAAATAAGGTGGAAAAGCAAGCTTCGTGGTCTGATCCTCGCCAAATGAAAAACAGGTCATATAATAATAATAATAATAATAATAAATTCATTATAATAATAATTATTTATAAAAATACTGTCAAAATAGCAGTTACATACTACGTATGACCTCATAGAGGACAATAAACTAATTTACTCTCGATGAGCAAGCAAAGGTTCATCCTATCAATCCCGACAAAGGGCCTTAAAGAAGAGGTGTTTTGAAAATTTCAGCACATTCCTTTGATAATAATATAAATTTAGTTATGTGTTATAATATCTACTGAATACCAACAAATATATATTTCATAAAGGAGAAAAAAGTTATTTCACAAGTACGTTTTATTATCAAACTGTAGATTATTCAGTAAAAAATTGTTAATAAATCGTAACTATTAAAACAACTTTAAATTCAAGATTAATTATTACAAGCCGCCGTCGCTAGGCACTATAAAATTTTCGCTTTAAATTTAATTGTCTTAAAATATACGCGAATGTTTTTGTAACTAATTTTATTCTTGCGAACGTATACTGAACATTTTTCTTTGGAAGACATTGAACTCCAATCACAGCTCCTCTTGCGCCCTCTTGCATTCTCCTGTTCGTGGAGACAGCAGCTGCCGAGGCGGTCCGATGCAACGGGTATACCGTCACTCTCTTCTGCATATGAATACTTCCTAAAGGGAGTCTTCTTTCCTAGTCGCTAACTCGCTTCGACGAGATCTGAAGGAGTGGAGAACATCCCAAAGTAGACATTCACTACCATTTCAATATTCGACGCCATCAAAGTAAATTTCCTGCTTTTTCTACTTCCTCTTCTTCCTCTTCATCACTCTGTTCCTTTTGATCTCGAAGAAATTATTTTCTTCCTTTTCTCTTCGATTATTTGTCTAACGGCTTGTTTTGTGTTCGCTGTAATTTATGTATTCTTTCTTTCTCTAGTTTTCTCTTCTTTCTTACATTTTCAAAATAGTTATCAAAAATTAATTACTTAATTCCTTTTTTTTAAAATTTGTTTTCTCTTACTTACTGTAATATTATATTGTATTACCTGAATTTCATCTACAATGTATGGTGTTGAAGTGTATAAATTTTCTATTTTGAGAGTAAGTGATGATACGAAATTTCAATACTTTAAACATTTCACATATTGGTGAAATTCGTTGTGACTTCTCGTTGCCATACTTGCACGCGGTAATAAACATATTTATTCCCCGATTCTTGAATTTATAGCGCGATAGTTTTCCGCGATTCGAAAAGAAAATCTTAAGACTTCAGAGGAAACCTGGAGTGTCGAGACATCAGAGAGACAAGAAATTTATTACTGTCTGGAAATTGATAAATATACGTGGTTTCACTAGCTCTCAAGTTTCCTTAGTGATTGTAAATTTCACGTGACAATGCAAACATGTGACTCTTTACCAGTGGTGGATCCAAGGGGAGGAGGGAAACAGATGCCCCCCCCCCCCCCAAAAATAAGAGTTATAAATAGGAATAATACAAGAAAGCTTTTCTAAAGTCTGAAATAAATTCATTATGCCCATTGAAAGGTACTAGACGAACAAATAAAATCTGCTTTCAAAAGACGAGTTTATAGAAGAAACATATAACGCACTTTGCTTTCATAGATTTCCTCTCCTACACGGGAACATGAGAATAGGGCTGCGATATTTCGCTTTTTCTAGTATAATTGCAATCCAACGGGATTCCGTGTCACTTATCTAATAGAAAATTACCTAGATAAAATTTGCAATAGAAAGAACGGTCACACTAAAAACTTAGCTAAAAATACGAATTATTTAAAAACATTTTTAAGGGTTTTTAATGAAAAATGCAATAAGTTAATGCTTTATTTATGAAAAGGAATGTCTTAAATTGCAGTTTCAAGAAGTTAATTTGCAAAAAATTATGAGGAAGGGACCCGCATTTCTCTTCATGGACCCCTCCCAAAATCGAATTCCGCCCCTGCTTTTTACATCAAATTAATCGGTACATAATCATCTGTTAATTTATACTAAAAAAAAAAAAATGCTACAAAATTGGAGATTAAGTTACTTTATTCAGTCAGAATTTTCTCTATTATTTCTCCTCCTATGGAACAGTACCAGATAATTCTCAACATGGAACCCTGTTAAATCATTTTAAAAAATATTCAAATCTGAGAATCTTTTGCACGTCTTACTCTAAAACAATGGCATACATAAAAAGGCGAATTAAGTAACATTTTGTTTCTCATGTCATTTGTATCACTTTGTAGGGCACTATATCTTAAATGGTCTAGTATTCAGCAGAGATTCTTCTTATATGTTCTGCAATTCGATCTGAATTCGAGTTCAGCGCGTCAAAATACAGACATTTTTTGGAAAAGACCAATTTGTGTGTGTGAGAATGTGTGTGTGCGCGCGCCCCTGTAAGTATAGGCGCACGCAAGCAAACACAAAGATGTAACCAGCTCCGAGGATACGATTTCTATCTGTGCGATAGAACATATAATAAAAGGAAGTGAACTATATGAATTATAACATTTATTTGACGCAAAATCTTTTCGATCACATCGATCATAGTAAGTACTAAAAATAATGAAAACAGAGTATTCTATGAAAATAACACAACAGAACGAAATATTTGTACATACAACTGAATTTTGAAACAAGCTGCCGAACTTGCTCTCAAAGTCATGTAACTTTACCGAAAATAATGCAGCATGGCTGCCGAACACGAATTGTCAGCTTCTGAGTATTTTAGTAATATCCGAATAAATATTAATCCTCGTCACAAAAGTGACTATTTTCTGTAAAGAAACACATGTTAATAACACAACAAACTAAAACACAAGGTTATATTCGTTCCAGACGAGAGATGCACAAAGAACAGGAAAGCGATACAAGCACAAGTGAATTGAATTGGTGACTGATGTTGGCGATAGATTTAAGTTTAAAGAAATCTGGAAATTCTGCCAACATTACACGAGGTACACTTATCATTACCTTTATGGACGATGGCGAAGTAAAAGCGTTGCTGTTTAAGCCCTGCTCCAACGTCAAACCAAGTAGACGGGCAATAAATAAATAGTTTATTGACGATAGAGCTGGTGCGACCAGTCTATGACCATATTGAGGACAGTAAACTAATAAGCAAAGTGTGTGCCTGTTCATGTTTTTGCTCTTAAGTTACGTTTTACGCTTAAAATTTCTACTTCTTTGACCTATGCAGACGGAGATAAAATCACCATACGTGAACTCCGTTTGTCAGGTGAGGTGTGGCATCTTATGTTTGGAAAACGAAAAAGACACTTTCAAATTTCACCAGTTCCTAGTTTTCTAATTACTTCCTTGGAAATTAATCAAGCTAATGAGTTTGATGCATTGAACCAATCGTGTTTGCTTAAATATCAGCAACTGAAGACTCTATTCTCGATACTATTTCATCCGGGTTGCAAACATCGTGTATAGTATGGGAATAAACTTCCCATTCATATTTTTACCAGGTACACTGCTATCGTGCTATCAATATTTAAATAAAATCTTCTCATTAAAAATGTCATGCAACTATTAGGTTTCAACGGTCGATTCCCATCTACAATACAATAACACAGAATAATATAGAAACAATTACTTGTATTACCTGTAATTGAATCGAAATAAACGAGTGGTTATATATAATACTATTATTAATATATATCGTATAAATAATTAAAGCTACGTCTCTTTCCATTTAATCTTTCATTTAACTATTTTAATTGTATTTTTTAAATACTTATCATTATTTATCTAAACTTTTCCAAAGATCTGTAACAGCGAAATGCACGATTCACTTGTGTTCATCTATGCAGCAGAACTAATCATAAACCTTAGATAGAAGGTGGAAGTTCCGTTCAGCCGGAATCGCACAGACGAATGGATATTTCCGTCAACATCTCAGAATCCATTTTTTTCCCTTCACAATTTCAATACCGAATACTACGTGTATGAGAGAGTAATAATAATAATAATAATAATAACGGACAACTGAAAACTACGTTTGGACTTAGAAGACGCCGCAGATATAACCCGTGTACATTGATGATTGTTTCAGTTGCCACCCCGGAAGCCGACGCAATGCAACAGTGGCCGGTGCAGCGCCGGGGCCAACCCTTGCTTGCGTCGCGGGTGACCGACCGGGCTCTGCGACTCCTCGGCCCGCGGGACCACGTCCGTCGCCGGCCGCAACGCCCGTCGCTCCGTGAAACAGCAGCGGGGGCGTTAGCGGTGGTGGCGGCGGCGGCGGCGGCGGCGAGGGCGACGGGCGGCGACGGCTGCCTCCAAACCCCTCCGTCGACGCCGCGCTCCCCCACACGACCACGGAGCTTCTGGCGCGCGCCGCCAGATGGCAGCAGCGCTTGGCCCTCGCCCTTGCAGCCCGCCTTCACGTCGCGTCGCTGCAACAGAGGCAGTCGCTCGCTGCACAGTGGTAGTCGAATTTATTATTATTATTTCTTATTTTCTTGAAGGGGTAACAATAGAATTTTTTGCATAGGAAAAATATATTTATGGAAGTATTTTTGTGGAATTGGGGGATGGGTGACGCCCATATGATACTAGAGTCCGAGACAGAAGCGAAGGTACTGGTGAGTAGATCCAAAGAATAAAAATGAGTCGATATAGAAATAGACAGAAAATTGTCTAGTTTTGCGTGAATCGCATTGCCTGTGAAGACGAGCGAGACGTTGAGTTTCGGAAGTGGTGACGATGCCTTCCGCGTCAGAGGGGGTTGACGGGGTGCCGGGATAGAGAGGGCGGGGGCGGCGACTTGTATGCTCCCCTCCACTGTCCCTTCCCATTCGCGACCGTGCGGCTGTCGGCTGTCCCGCCTGCCGCTCTGCTCCTTCGTCTTTACCCCTGTCTCTTGGACTCCCCGCTGCAGCCACCAACAGCTCCTTCCCCGCCCCCGATCCCCCCTCTCACTCGGTCTCTCTTTATCTCGCAGCACGTTGCTTCCTCTCCTCTCTCGCTCTCAATCGGCACCACTTGTCTCTCTCTCTCTCTCTCTCTCTCTCAGTTCTCTGCGAGTACGAAATGTCTTCCCCTTCTTGTATATAGCGCAGATATGCCACCGCCGTCGCCACCGCCACCGTCAATGCTCTTTTACCCTCCCCGCTTCTTCCTCTCCTCCCGACCGCCCCCGCGCGCCACACCGCCACCGCCACCACGTCTTAGCAGCGGCAGCGGCGGCACCGAGCAATGCCCCTCTCTCACCCCCCACCCCACCGCCGTACCGCTGTGTCCCCACCCCGCGGCTGGCGTCGAGGACCAATGGGAAGCGAAGCGGCGTCCGCGGCCTGCCGCCGGCTGCGCCGCCACCGTTCGGGTCCTGCGTGCTCAGTTTGAGGGTGGGAGTTGCGCCGTGAGGATGGACTTGCTGCCGCATGTGCCAGGGTTACTAGCGTCACGTGCCCTAAAAGCTGCTTCTTCCTGGACAACAACAACGGACTGGTGATCCTCTCTCGTTGTTTCGTTCGGATTTCCCTCGACGCGCACTCTTCACCGACTCCGCACCCTCATCGGTTCGTGGATTGTTGTGTCTTCTTCGCACAAGTCGTGGCCGCCTGCTCCCGAGGGACGACGCGTCGCAGAGAGAGAGAAAGAGCATCTGGGATGCTGCTGATCCCCACGGATCATCGTCACACGCTTACGACGCCGCCGCTGCATCGTCCGACATCTCCGGAAGGTACGCCCTCGCACACGGTCATCGAAAGTGCCGAAGTGACAATAGTGGTCGGTTCTTCCAAAGGACTTTCTGACGTTTCGACACATCGGGAATAGGAATGTGTTCCCTTCCCCCCCCCTCCCCTCCCGCACCGCACCGCAAGGTCGATTCGAAGCGACACCGGTCAGTGATAATAGTTCTTAATTAGATACGCGACTCTAGTTTTTCGTCGCCCGAGGAAGGGGACCTCCAGTGTCATGCCGTTGCGTGTGAAACCCATGTCACCGTTGATACGACTTCTTACCGATATTTCGTGTGGCGATAGGAGTGATCGGGACGTCTATTTCTTTTGCCGCCGTTATTATCTACAGATTGTTTATATTTCCAAGAATCGTGTCTGGCTCGTTGGAGAGTATAAAACTTTTTTTTTTATTTGTGTCACGCGATCAGGGGACACAATAACACGCGAGAATTAAGACTTCTGTTTTGTGTTTGCGGTGCCCCTCGCATTCGACACGTTGTTATTTTCTGTCATAAAAGAAATCTTTTCGGGTGCGGAAGAAATCGATGTCATAAAACTTGCGTCTTTTCGGGTTGATCAGCGAAGGTAGTTTATTGAATGTCAAATGATTTGTGAACTCTTCGTCCGTTCTTAAGCATCGTGCTCAGTGACTTGAGACCGTCACAATAGTGTGCGTGTGCTTTTTTTGTCCGAAAAGAAAAGAAAAAAATAATCATCTGGTGACGCAGATACATACGTGAGTTGTCGAAATGACAGGTGTGTGTTGTTGTGCTGATCCGAGATCTGCTTATGTGTATCCGTCGCGGCGAGGCTGTTGCCTTAGGCCTAAATACCGCAAGTTCTCAAAAGAAAAACATTTCATGTCGCTTCCACGTTTCGTGACAGATTCAACACGCCCTTCCACCGTCTCGACGGAAGCGAAACTTATAATCACAGTTGCTCTCCGTTCATCGGTTTCTTATTAATGAAACCGTCATCCCCATTATATATGGATGGTTACTGTTTCTTTCCGATTCGTCATACGAAAACAGTCGTGTTTGCTCAGTTTCGGATTATTTTTTTTCTTCCCCCTTTCGTTGTGATATACAGTTCTTCCTCCAGTCCACGGTTCTCGTCTCGTGTCGTCTGTTTTCTCTAAGTCATCTTCCGCGGCCGGTGAGTAATAATTTTCACGCGCCGCGCATACATCTTCGGTACGGCCTCTACAAATAGCGCGACGCGTTATATTTGCTTTATTGCTTCACACACGAACGCCATCCCTCGCTTTTAAGTCGCTTTATGATTCTGAAACCGTATCTACCTTCAGTCGAATACCTCCAGTCCAAATCATAGGTTATGGCCTCATACAACAAAGTATTACGCGTATCAAATATATAGAACGACCCCGCTCGATTACGAATGATTACAACCTTCGATGCTCCGATTCGACGCCGAAGAATAACAACATCGTACGAGGAAACACGACGAAGAAGAAGAGGAAACCGAGGGATATAAAGAGTAGGAATCGGAGACGAACGGCGCTGCTGGGACATACATAGGAAAGTCTTGAACGTTCGCGTGCGCACGAGCAGTTTTTGTTGCAAGACTCCGCTGCCGCCAGTTGCAATATTCCATTTTGTGGGGCGAGCACGCGATTTGGGAGTTGCTGTTCGAAGGTGATTGCGAGTCGAGGAGGAGGAGGAGGAGGGGCTGGTCGACTTCTGTGGGTTTCGATATCGACGCCGCGAATTCGCTGTGATTTTGTGTTCCGCGTGTGAGCTGCTCGTTTTCTAGTTTGAACTTCCCTCACAATGCGTAATATATAACGATTCGTAAATGGCATGTGACGTTTTCAATTATCACATTTATTAGTCTTAATTTTACGTATTTTATATGACATTAAAATATCTGGGATAAACAAATACATTCTTGTCTTTATTCAGAGTATTTGCCTCTAATATAACCTAACGCAATTTTTTTTGTTTGATTCCAGAGACCCGAGTATTCGAGAGAAGACAAACGTGTATCGTCTGATCTTCAGGAATGACCTTCTGGACCGTCTCAAGTGATCCGAACACAAGGACTTGGGTGTAATCCCTCACCAAAACGAAACCAAGAACATTCTCATCCCTCGTGTGGAAAAGTGTCGTGTGATTCCGAAAAAATCTTCTCGAACTCTCAAAACCATGAACAATTTCCACAAGATGAGGAGGAAGAGTTCGCCGCTTCTATAGGAACATTGTTGTTTTGGTTTTTCTTTCGCGGGCGTGACAGTCGAAGGAGAAGAATTTGACGAAAGACTGTTCCGCCGCCGAGACAAAAGCAGCGCCGCGTCTGTTGCGAGAGTCCGACGGGGAAGCGGCGATGCCCGTATCCGCGGCGGCCGTGGCCGTGCTGCGATCTCCGACGCCGGCGTCGCGGCGCCGCTAGCGTCGAGCGATCCCTCGCCGACGCGTGCCGCCTTCACCGCCTGGGCCGACGGGTGCCGTGCCTCGCGCACGGCCGACCATCAAGCGCCAACCTGGCCGCAGCAATGGACATTCAAGCGATGCAGTCGATGGACTGGCTTTTTAAGAAGGAGCGCATTTACTTGCTCGCGCAGTTTTGGCAGCAGGTAAGCCACAGTGGACGTTCGATGTTGTGTTGTGGTGCACGTTGATGTTTTCATGTGACGCAGGCTCATTCTCGATTTTTTAAATATTTTTTTTATTTGTTTCTGCGTGGTGCCGTAGTCTCGTGTTTTGCACGTCGATGTTACTTTGTTTTCACAAGTGATGCGGACTCTGTTTCCATGTCTTTACGTGTTGCACGTACAAGATTTATTTCTCTCTCTGTGGGACTGGTTTTAAGATGAACTGTGTTGCACGTATATGTTGTATCCAGTTGTGTTTGCGAACCTACGAGTGACGAGAACTCAATATATCGTATTTGAAAAGCGTTTCTATTATTTTCGGGAAATTTTGTGTTTTGTGTTCTTGCGTTTATGTTCTCAAGAAATTTCCTAAACATAGGAAATTCGAGTTTCTGTGCCGTATTTGATGAGTGCGTTGCACGTGGAAATGCCACGTCCAATAGTTTGCCCGAAAACTTTATAATTTGTTGGGTATCGCTGAGAATGCTGGCTTACGTTGAGTTTTCGTTTCGTGGCTTAACGAGATACAGTTACTGCACGTCAATGTTTTGCGAAGTGTTTTGCGGAAACGGATGCGTATTTTCGGGGAAGTTATGTGTGTAGGTTAGAAAATATGCATTTTTCTTATTAATCGTAGTACATTAACTTGCGCAATATCGATAAAGTATTGCCATGCATGTTGTAAAGAAATCTGAAAATTGCGTATTAATCCTCACTCACTTCTGCTGTCTGTGTCGTTTTGTTTCATTTGAATACTTTAGCTTTGACATAATATATTTTTGCATTCTCCAAGTATTATCGTTTTATGTTAAAATGCAAAATAATGAAACTATCATGGTCACCAACTATGTATTTGTGCGACTTCTTTCAGATCATGAGCTTACGAAAAGGAAATTAAATATATATGCGAATTTGTATTTCCCCATCTGGAACTTCTAACAACATTTCTTAATAATTCACAGGAAACACAAAGTGAGTGTATTTTCTGTATGTTAAATTTCACCGTTCATTTTTTTTTTCTTCAAATATACATTGGAGAAATTATTTTCCCTTTAAATGAGTAACACTTCTGAGACGTGAGTAAAATACGAGATGAGAAATAGAGCGGCATGTCTCAGAGTAAATTCGAATTTCTATTATTTTCCATTAATTTGTAAGATTCAACAGACGAATCTTGCTTCGACATTTTACAGCATGAGAAATTAAATGTTGAATTCTCCGTTTTAATTTATTCCATTAATACGCTCATGTGATTCGTAGATACTGAATCGAAGAGGCGTAAGAGTCAAGGGAAGTCTCTTGACCTTATATGTTTCTTTTTGTCTTCAGAATCTCTTTTGTACCATATTTTATCCGCATTAGTTTAAACTATCCAGGGAAATTTTGATGTGAGATTATAAATGAGAGGGATACATTTTATCAGAAGTTGACCTTATGTAGCTCTGAGTTTGGCGTAGTTCGTACGATATCGTGTACTTCAAGTCATTACAAACATCTAAGCAAAAGTTAGAGAAATAATATCGTTGTGAAAATTGCGGTATGTATTTCATGACAATAACATAAAAAGTATTAAAAAAAAACCCTCAATATTCGCAACTCTTAATTACAATCTTTTTAATTTCATAGCTTAAGCATCAAGCTTTTAGATTCTGTAAGACTCAAAATATTACTTCATTACATTCATAAGTATTGACTCAATCTAATACTGGAATTTGAAAAGTAAAGTTTTGATGTCGACATAAACATGAATGTATTAAATTTTTATTGATACTCAATCGAAATTTATATGAGTTTTTCAGTTATCTCAGCTAATGAGTAATTGGAAGCATTACATCAATTCTTTCAAACCATGTCGTTATGGCGAACGTATTGCTAATATTCTGAACCGGGAACAACGTAAAGTAGTCTGGGATGTTTGGTGCTCTGGAACTTCTCCCAAGTTGCTTTATTTTGTCACGAAATCTTTGAATGCATATACTTGTAGAAACGAATACAATAATTATTTAAAGATATTTTCTTTGATACTACGACAGACTGCAAGTATCATTGTCGCAAGTGGGACTGTGATTTCCATCAAATCTCTTTCTATTCATCAAGTGAATCGAATTATGAGAGAATTATATTTTTGCGACTGATTTAAATGATAATATTAACAACTAGTATTACATTTTTTGAAAATCTAGCAATTTTCATTGTGACGATCTTGTCTCTTAAGAGACCTTTTTTTTTATTTCTTTTACCTTCAGATTACACTCCTGAATTAGGACTATTTTTAAGGGCAAAATCAGACGCGTAAACGTATCCTAATTGGAGGGCCCTGATGTTCGTAACAATTCTTTTGAGTTTCCTGTGACCGGTCATCAGCTTCACTCCGCAGGTTGCTTCACCTAACGCTATCAATCTTCTGTAGTTTCTGTTCAATTGACCTCGTAAGTTTCAGAGAACAGCAAGTAACACTTTATTTACACATTAGAACTCTAATGGATAGTCACTTTTGCGAGGAAAGTATCGAAATATTTATGTGATGTGGTTTTGTATGAATGTGGAAGTGTTTTTACATTTAGGGACAAATTACAATAATACACTCCAGGAAAAATCATGGGTTGTGATAAATTGATAAAATATTTGAAATCAAACAACATTTATACGTATTTCTCTTGGTTCGAAATAGATTCCCAGTGAGTAAGACCGTAAGTCCAGACATGACTAGAAGAATAATCGATTCGACAGTTTTATCCCCAACGTTTTAGATGAATATCATATTAATTGATATATAAACGTAATAAAATATTACTAAGAAATTGTCATATAATTACGTGAAAAATCTGTCTGCAAACGTCGATTTAGGGTACTAATCAGTATTGTGTTGATCGCAGCTAAGATTACCGGTATTTTCATTTTTGTCAAAATATTTTCCGTAAAACCAAAAATAGAAATGGAAATATTAATTATATTAAAATATGTGAGCCATTGACATAGCGGATTGGAAAACGAGGATAATGTATAGGGTTCCCGGCTATAGCTATGTACGGGATGGTATATTGCTAAAATTATTAGAGAAAAGATTGTATTTATTATAAAATCTCTGATTTTCATTTGTGTATTTCCGTCTGTTTTATTGGTTCGTGAATAGATGACCACGAAAGCAATGAGTGGTTCATATATGAAAGTTATACGAAGGACTGGTAGGAAATGAAATAATATGTCTTCAGAAAGGATAAACATACCAAGTCTCTTCGACGAGAAATACTGGGATTCGGTAGGAAAATATAGAAAACTGTAGTGATTATTCGATATTAATTTTGGAAACGGATAATAATACTTAAAAACAATTGGATAACACAATTCAAAGGGATATTTTCTGTCGTTCAAATGCATCGTGAGATGATCGTTGTATGCTGATAGTAGCTAATTGTAGACATACGATAAATCAAATTGAAGCATTCCTAAAATATTGTAACACTGTAACTGATTCCTGTTGGATATAGTACTCTAAGAATGAAGTAGGACTTCTGAGTGCTAGAATTTATTATCAGAAACATATTTCCACATACATTCTTGGATATGACCGACAAACCCAAAATCAATAAAATACAAATCATTACAAATGAGCTTTTTATGAGTTTTAATCATTTTCAAAAGAACGTGAAAGTTATTATTTCAGAATCTGATTTCATGTTTCTTTGTGTGTTTATAAACCCGATTATTGCATTTCTTCAAGAAATGAAATGAGTGGAATTTATTTTTATACCAAAAATATTCAACATGAATTGTGGGATAAAATAGAAAAGAGTTTTAATTGCATTAGATTGAACACCGGGATTTTTATGGATTTTTTTAGTAATTGGAAGTAAAGAATGTAATAATAAATATTCTTGTAACTTACAACCGGTTCGTTTTCTGTCACGCGAATAGCATCACCTCTATACTATTTTTCTGATTATTAAACGTTGTATCAAACTCTAGTCGAAAACAACCGACAATACATACGTTTTGAAAATTATCCTAATAATTGCCAAAAAAAAAATAAATAAATAGGAAAGAGAGGAAATTTTTAACGATATGGGCAGAGTTCACTATACTACTCCACACATTCAGTCAACCTCTAAATAGGATTAACTCCAAAACAATTAAACAAAAATTCAAAAATGAATTTTTTTCTTGCATTTGGACAGGAAATAAGAACACATATTTATATTATGCCGACTTTTTTGACCTTTATTGAGGTGGTCCTTAGAGCTAAAGTAACTCCTTAGAGACTAACATCACTCCACCATAGAAGTTCACCCTATATACTAAAGGCTTGCGGGTTGGGAGAGTGATGTTCGTTTCTAAGGAGTTACTTTAACCCTGAGGACCACCTCAATAAAGGTCAAAAAAGTCGGCATAATATAAATATGCGTTCTTATTTCCTGACCAAATGCAAGAAAAACATTCATTTAGTGAACACATGACCGATTACTGCCATACTTTAAAGATATATTTTTTCATTTCTAATCTAGTATGATATTTCTCGTATTGTCGTAGTTTAAAATGAAAATGATAGAAATGATTTATTTTAATTTAAATGTAGGATGTGATTTCGTATTGCATATCAAGTTTAGCATTGTCTCTCGGGAAATAGAGTCAGCAGCTAATATGGTGCCTTTCGAAGAACCAATTCTCTGACAACCAGCAATAAATACGTTTTGAAAATTATCCTAATAGTTGTGAGAAATAAAAGAAGAATTAGATCAAGTTTTTTATGATATGGATTGCGATCACAACCACTAAAATGGATAAACAAAAAAATGAAAATATATTTTTATATTTGTAATCGTGTTTGTTAGTTCTGATATTAAAATTAAAATGATGGAAGTGAGTAATAATTTATTTTACTGTGAATGTAGGATGCGATTTCGTATTGCATTGTCTCTCGTATGGTAGAGCCGGCAGCTAACATGGTGCCATTCGAAGAGCCAATTCTCCTTCTCTTCAATCACGACCCGCCACATTCCGTCCATTGGCCAACGATTCTCGATGGGTGGGCCCTTTGGATCGGTTGCTGCACAAGCTGCCTTTCACACTTCCGAATCGCCATCTCATTCCCAACCACCCACCCGATCGCGAAAGTTGGTCGCAGGAGCGCGTGGAACGCGGTAGACGGAGAATATCTCAGCGTTTGACAGCGTACCCTCTGCCGCTCTGCCGACGCAGGGGGCCGTGAAATTCTTCCCTCTTTCTGGACCATTTGTTCGGAAATAATTAGCGCAGGACATAGAGGTCTTTGAATGTCGCAACGAGGTGTTGTCGTTGAGGTTATTTCGGAGGAAAGGTTGGAGATATTCTGTGGGGGAGTGGGGAACGTTGGATCTGCTGAGTGACTTACTCCTCCGATTTTTCGTGATGAATTTGTATAATGTGCGGGGCATAATATTTCTAAAAAATTACGGAATTACGTTGATTTCTATTAATTCTTGATTGGGAATAAAATATAAAAAATTTAATAATAAATTTTAGATGTTTTTTCTAAAAAAACTTTTTTTTAAAATTTGATCTCCTTTTGAAGTGGAGAAACATTAGGTTGTTTGTAAAAATACTTTATCAAAGATAATTGTTTTTTACCATACATTCCCAGTACTTGCACATCTTGTTTTTTGAACACTTAACTTTTCACTTTGTACAGAATTTTTTAAATAAACATAATATTATTTATATAAACATACTATTATGCTTAGTGTACATTAGAAATAATTTCTCAGGTATTGAAAGAGAAAAATGTATCGGTAATTTGAACGGAAATATTTGAAATTACACATAAAATCATTTCATATATATTTGCATGCTTATACAATTCACACATATGCTTCTAAATGTATAAATGCGGAACAACCAGGTAGTTCACGAAGAGCATACATTTTCGCAAATATCTATGATTTGAAAACACGTTCTAGATAATGCTTCTTCGTGCATGTGATGTGCAAGGTCAAGTCTTCTTTGATAATTAGTCTACACATACATACTTTGCTTCCTGACACTAGTAGTGTTGTTCAAACAATTTTTATCAATCAACAGACCTGAATAGGAACTCACCGAAAGGGAATTTGACGTATCTCCTCTAGTAAATAAATAAATAATAATAAACTTTATTGTAAAAAAAAGCAGTTACAGACTGCGCACGAGTACGTGGAGGACAATAAACTAATTTACTCTCCGGAAGCAAGCAAGGGATCATCCCATCAAATCCGATCAAGGGTACTAAGACAGAGGCGGATTCAAAAGTTTAAGCAAAAATTCCTAAATAAGATAAAAAGTTAGCTACGAGTTGTAATACTAATAGAATGTCAATATGTTAGTAGTAAAGGTGTTCGCTTCCATTGATTAAAGTGTAAAATGAAGGGAATGTTTTTGAATAAATTAAAAATCAGACTTTGACATACGAAAAACAACTCTCTTATGTTTCATTCGGGAATCATAACTCTTCTGTTTCTCGAAAACACACGGCACCGATCGACACGCGTGTAAACCCCCATTGTTATAGCAACAATATAAATTTTCAAAAGAAGTCGTCTTTGGATTTGGTTCGTGATATCTGGGAAACGTATTAGTCGTCCAAGCGGTCGAGTTTGAAATACTGCCAATGCCGGGAATAAACCCTATCTTGGCCTCTAAGTGCCTGAACGACAAGTTCCTGTCATTTTCTACTGCGATAATTTTATAGCCTTTTTGCAGTTCGTCATTTGCAAATCTTTATTTTATCGGCTACACATATATAATTTATTTCCAATTTTTACGAAGACTTATCGATCTATTATCAACCTTCCCTCACATTACGGATTTTAACGCGTCCATTAAATTTATATCTAGTTCCCTGCTAAGTAAAGCTTTTTGGTCTCGTAAACGAGTGCTTTGGTTGTGATTTAGTATGTAATTAAACCAAAGTAAACTCTTAATGGCCCTGTGATATTATTGTATTTCATTATCAGTGTTCTAATGTCATTATTTATTATTGGTCATATTGTTCTAACGTTATTTATTTAATAGAAGTGTCATATTTTTTCTCACAATGCAATTGACATTGATAATGAAAAGAGAAAAAAAACTGAACGTTAGAAAAATTTTCAGTAATGTTCCATTTTGGGTTGACTTGGTACTTATTGTCTTTTGTGTATGAATGATGTAGGTTTTGATGAAATATTTTGGGGTAAAAGAACATTGGGAGACGTCAGATAGAGGATAAGAAAATTCTTTCCTGAGAAAATTAGTGAGTTTGTGCTAGTGAATCCAATGGGCAAAGGCTGGTGAGAAGTAATACGATGCCCCTTCACATGCTTGTGCATGTGATCCTTTCGATCCCATGTGACTCAGTACGAAACGATAAAAGGTAGTTGAATATTTAATTGCTTTCGATCTACCGGTTAGCAGCGTGACTATCTGCCAAGCTTTTCCATCCCTTTCCCTTCGCTGCCACACAGGAACCAATTTCCCTTCGGTTTACGCAATGCCGATATGTTGCGTAGCACTCAGGAGTTTCGTAATTTTCAAAACGCGTTCGATACCATACGCGCGTTTTGAAATATTCTCTTTCCTTATCGTCAGGTGTGTTATATATCCGTTGCCAAGGGATTGAAATTTCTTTTCTTACAAAAATTATGTTCATTTGGCGAGGTATTATTTTCGGTATTTGTGAGATGAACCTGTATGTCACTTGACAATTTTCTTGCGCTCATTAGACAGTAGTTAGCTCGAGTACGAAGCCGGTGAAGAGTGGAAATGTCGTATAATATTTTTCCACCTCGATTACGGAGAAAAGTTATTGCTGAATGTATTGCATTAACACTTGCTAATTCATTTCATCTTGAAGAAAGAATCTCCCTTAATATTTTTCAATAATTTGTCCAGTGCATTTGAGAGTAATGTGAGAAAATGTGTATCATATTATATAATTGATTTCCATTTTTATTACACAATAAGAACGTCCTAACAAAGAGAACTATGGATTATTATCAGTTGCAGAAAAGCAATTGAATATTTTGTGGATCGGTTGAGAAATATTTATTAGTGTTGGTAGATAGATATGTATTCTTATAAATGAAAAAAATGGGACGTTTAAGTATTTTCACGTTGAAATAATGACTGAGAGAAGGCGATTAGGTTTCCTGATTTATTATTACACTTAGTTATTACTACATTATTATATTTTAATATTTATAACACATTGTTAAGTAGGAATTTAATGAGGAAAAATTGGGGAAAAATTATTTAGTTGGATATCGGTGAAGTGATACTAGTTTTCATTTTAAGAAGAGTGAATGAAAGACTTGATGTCGTGTACTAGCGCAACTATTCATTCTTGCGATAGTAATTTCGCTAGCATATCTGACATCATCGGTCTAAAATACAAGATAGTGCGTGTTTATCACCACATCTTTCATTTATTCTTCTTAATATTGTATTTAATTTATTTATTATTGTAATATTTGTCAAACGCCGAAAACGTTTCACCATTACCGGATGATACTTCGACGTAATTCCATTGATCGGAGTGCAACCTCATTCACGGCAATTACCCCTCGACGCCCTCGAACGCGAGAGATCGTGTGTTCGAACCCTCTCGCCTCCAGCGACACCCTCTCGACTCGCCGTCTCTCAATCGTTCACACACACACACACATCCATCGCACTCGCCGTCGAGGAGACACATGAGCCGAAACATGCGGAGTCTGCAATCGCATGCGCCGCCGCCGCCGCCGCCGCAGTTTCATCCGACATCGACCTCCCGGTTGACCGAACGCCGTCGCTTCACCCACCCTGCCCTTCACTTTGCCCAGCCCGCCCGCCCGCCCGCCCGGCCCTTCGCTCTACCCGTTCCGTTCCGTCCCGACCCTTCCGTCGTCGTTGCCACGACGCGTCGTACAGTCTCCAGCCTTCACATGTGTCTGTCTGCAGATCGGTGATGCGCGAGCGAGCGAGTGAGTGAGTGAGTGAAGCAAACGATTGGGGTGTAGGGGGGTGTGGTGTTGGGTGGGTGGGAAGGGAGGGAGGATTAGGAGATCTACGACGGCGTGGGGCGATTAATGGAAATCGCGTGCGACATCTACGTGAACACAAACTGCGGTGTGAACATTGACATCACTCGCTACCGGAATCGTTGAGACGGTTTTGAATTATGCGGAGAGACAAAAAATATCGAGCTTTTTCTTCCTCCTCTCGTTCGTAAAAAAATACATTAATAATAATAATATTATTATTATTTCTTCGCATATGGAATATGGAGTGGGCTTATATCCCTATACTCGTGTCCCCTGGAGTCATCACTCACATCTAGGCATCAATCGGTATCAATTCCCAATAAACACGTTTTATTAGTTTATACATAAAGCATTCATCCTTCACACCTGCAGAATAGTCAGAAGATTTTCAAATTGTGTTATTGCTTGAGGTGACGATGCTTGGTATACCCCACACCCCACCTGAATCCAACTTCAAGTTGTGAAAACAGTCACAGAAGATATTATTATTATTATTAATAATAATAATAATAATAATAATAATAATAATAATAATCACCTTTCTATCAGGATTAATTATGGTCAGGAGGATTTTTGGACGAAAGACTCATGCGCAAGCCTTAGCCCGATTTGAAGAATCCGATCAACGAGATGGTCAGTTAAGACCGTGCGGGAGGTGTTTGACGTATGAGGTAAAATTAGGTGATCGTTTATTGAGATCTGAAAACACTTATACTCGTAGAAGGGCGAGGAGGAAAAACTCGTATAATCTGTGAATTGACCAAAGTGAAGTAGTAAGAAATTCAAAATTTCTCACATCTCTCCTAATGGTTGTCATTTGGAGAACGATGTCATGATGGAGACATGGATGAAAATATTTTAAATGAAAGAGGGAGATTAGTAAATTGGATACACTAATAGGTTTTGAATTAAGAAATAATAATTAGACCTGGTCATATTGTTGATTACGTATCAATTCTGCTATTGATGTCCATTATTTATTAATCTTATGTATCAATTTTTCGAGCAGATTGAAAAATATTACTCACATGTCTCTTAAATTTTTGTTGTTGTTAAATCGTTATTTATATTTACGTGTTCGTTTTTTTTAAGACTCTTCGCAAAAACCACTTAATTGAACAATCATAGTCTCGTGGGCGAAGTGTGCAGTGTCCAGAAGCACATGTCTTGCGCTTCTCAACACTAACTACGACGTCGCTGGGACGTCGAATACGAGCGAGCTGCGTCGGCGGCGGCGGCGGCGGCGACAACGGCAATAGAAGGGAACTCGATTTGTGTTACTGAGGGCGGCGGCGGCGGCGGCGGCGGCAGCGACGGTGGAGGCGTTGTGTTCCGGCCCGGCGCTCCCCGCCTACGCCGCAACGTCAATTGTTTGCGTCGTTACGATATCGTTAATGGATCGGAACGAATCGCAGCGAGCTCGGCGCGACCGACGCGACGGTCGCTAGACCGACCGACCGACCGACCGGTCTCCACCTCCGAGCCGGGACCGGCGGCGGTGGCATCGGCAAGCGGCTGGCTGCAGCGACGGTCTCTCCGCAGGTGGCGACCAAGAGGCTACGAAAAGAGATAGACGTGTCCAAGGGATTGGGACGCATGCGTTTAGGTGATACGGGTTATTGTTCTTTGCGATTCAAGAAAAATAATGAAAATTAATTTCGAATAAAGTACACGATTTTCTTTTTTGGACGGTTAGCACGAAACTACTTCAAGTAGTCGAAATTGGAGAAAGAATCGGTTTCTTCAGTGATTTCATAAACTCGGGGGTTATACATTCTCCTTTGGAGAAGATTAAGTTCCACGTTTAATTATGACCCAGGTGCCAAAGATTTGTTAATTATTAAGCCTAAAAAAATGACTAAATTTTATCAAAATAAAAATGTGTTTGAATTTTGTAAAAAGGAGAACGTTCTGCGTTGCATCGTTTCGTACCCCTTTCGTCGTTCAGTGAAGATAACATTCGTGTCGCTAATATTTCTTCGTGTATGACTATTTATTTTTTGTATTTTGTAAAAATACGTAGCATCGTAAGTGTTAATCTGCGTTCACCAAACTGCTCATTTTTGATCTGTGTATTTCCACTCTTTCAACAACTTGTCTAGAATTAAAAGTAATACTGAATCTACATAACCTCATCAATTATATCCATTGAGTGCCTCAGGTGATTAGCCAATCCTTACAAGCTCAATTTCTTCGCGTTACATTGCAGAACTTCTGTGTCCCGTGCTCATGCGAGGTACTTGAGGCACTCCATACAACGAATCGTCCTCGAGATCATCTTCTCTCCCTCGTGGATCTCCGGTCCACCTCCGCGCCCGTTTTCTTTTCACTCCCCCTCTCCCTCCATCCCTCAGCGCATCTCTTTCTTCATCCTTGTCCGTCTGTTCCGCGTGCGCTTGCGCTGCGGACCGCTTTGTGCGTGAGGTTAGTTTTGTTTGTTTTCTTCCCGCTTAAAATAAGTACGAGTGTTGATGCCGTCGCCACCGCCCTCGCCCCCGCCCCCGTCTTCGGTTCTTCCCTATCTCTCCACTTTCCCGATTTGAATGCCACCCCCGATACACGAACGTGGATCACGGTGAAAGAAAGGGTGGAAATAAGAACCAGAGTTGGTATGGAAATTCGATGAATGAAAAACGAAAGGAGAGTGAGCAAATAAAAATTATTGTTGGGAAAAATGTTCGGAAAAAGGTGGAAGGTAAGAAATAAGATAAAGGGTGTATGGAGCAGGCCAATATTCAGGAAAAGTTTGAGATGACCAAGAAGAATATGAAATAAATCAAGATAATTTGCGTGAAGAAAACGCGAGTTTTCAAAACATTCAGTTAAGTGAATTATATATATTTCCTGTCTACAGCATCATTTGATGAGTAGAATATTCTTCCACCAAAAATTTCGTGTTAAAATATTCTCGACGAGCTACTTTGTTTCAATACAAAAACAGTTCAAGACAAGAAGCAATAATTTGTTCTTATTAACTAAAATTAGCGATGAAAATTTGCTTCATTTATCGATTCTTTGCATTTATATGCATTCTAGTCTTTCCGTCTGATTTATATAAGGTAACAGATATTTTTGAAAATTTAAAAAACTCGTTTCAAATGTGCTTCAACTACTTTAGAATAAATTAGGAACCCTCTCCATAATCCCAAGAAAATTTCATGAGAGATAATTTTACACCAATGTAGTCATGTTAACTCGAATAGCAGATGGCGATACTGAACTCGGTTCCCTTGCATGAAAAGCGAACGCATTGCTCTATTCATGCGTGTACTCATCACACATCACACGCACCTCGTCTTTCATTTTTGTCCCCCTGTTCATCCCTTCCTCTTCCGAACCCCTTCCTCTACCTCAACGGCAGTGCTTGCATTGAAGATTTTTTTCCCTTCTTTTTTTGCATGCTGGGAAAGGCCTAAACGCCATGTCCTTTTAACGCTCTTATAGAACTCGCATAAACGCTCATGATACAAAGTGTGAACGCGCGTTCATAAAATAGATACCGAGGAGGGCACTATAAATCCGTGATTGGTCACGGGAGATCTCAGACATCCTTTTTTTCTTTGTTCTCAATTTCGTATTCCTTGCTGTTGCTGTGTTTCCCCTGATTCGTGTGCGTTCCAGTCTCCTCCTCCGGGACCTAATATAAATTTATGAAGTGACCACAAAAAAAGATAATCTCGATTTAACACCCGAAACGTCCTTATTAACGAAGAAGGCATCGCCGTCTCGAAGAAAGAAACATCTCGCTATCGATACTCCGCTATCTGCGGGGTGACTCCAACGCCCCTCGCGCCGCCGTCGCGAAGCCCGCGCTTTCAGTTTTTCGAAAAACAAACACACCGTGACGGGGGCCTCCGAAGTCACGCAAACGCCTCGAGCCGGTTGTAAAAACATCTAGCGACTCCCTTACCCCTTCCCTCACAACACCCAGTCCCCAATCTGGTCGAGCCTACTTCGCTCGAATCTAGTCCTACCGCTTCGTACTCATATGTTTAATGTATGTAACCCGTATTCTATTGAAACAAACCGTGGGATCCAATGCGACGGTGACATCATGGCGGTGTTTCGATAAGGCGTGTTTTATAGAAACGTTTTTTTCTTCTGGTCACGCGTCTGTTCATAAGCTGTACGAGTTGGAAAAGTTATCTCGATCATTGTTCACATCTCACTTCAATCGTTGATAGGCGTGCTTGACGAATGATTTTGAGATAATTCAATGCAGATATTAATGGAAGAACACGAGGAGTTCTTTTGTTTTCGAGTGAGAGGAGTATTGAAGAGTATTCGTCTCGCGATTTGAAACTGTTCCGAACGCCTGATTGAGGATATGCAGAGTGCGATGAGGACAACAGAAGAATACTACCTGCCAAATTCTTCAATGTCTAATTTTGAATCTATTTATGAACAGACAATGGAGTATTACCGGCGAATGACAGTGAGAGGGTATAATTCAAAACCTACGTACATTGTATGCAGGCTGTATTCGAAAATCAGTTTTCTTTTGTATCTAAGTATTTCGTATGTATGAATGTTTCTCGTTTCGACCAGCTAAGGACCACGAATGACGAGTGCAAGTAAGGCTCAGTTTTTGTGTCAGTTTACTCACTAAACACATCGTGAATTTTACCGAGATCGGAGGAACAGCGTCTAGATAGGATCCAGATTGAAGCTGTATCCGAGTATTACAACCGCAGTTGTTAGTCGCAGAGGGTGAACTTTTCATAGATCACAGCGATTTAAACTGAGACATGGAAATGAAAAGCTACAAATCTTGCCCCGTCTGGGAATTGAACCCGGGATGACTTGATGACTTGGTGACTGAATTCCTGAGGCAGAATCAAGGATCCTGAGGCAGAAGTTAATTTAACATTTCTGCCCTAAGATAAGAATAGAAGTAGTTCGGTGCGTGTTAAAATATTAACAATAGCAACATATTTGTATTTAATGAAACACACACAAAATAATTTGTATCACAAGTACGTATTATTACAAATTATAGATTATTCAGAAAATATTGTTTATAAACGTAACTATTAACTATGAATTCCAGATTTAATATTTCTATATTCGCCGTTCCTTGACCGGAGCTTAGAAGGTCTGTATAAAAAATCCACCTCTACCCGATGGAAAACCGGAGCAAAACACGGGGCAGGATGGGGATTATACTACAATTCAATTTTCGATTGTGATATTATTAGTGTTTTGATTTTTTTTAATAATTAAAAAATTATTCGTGTTCCTAAAATATTCTGTAAATGTTGCGTGAATGAGTTTTGATTTGAAACCATCATGCTCCGTAACCCAGATTTTTTTATATTTGATATGTGGTGCTAATGATAGTTGAACGTGAAATCTGTATTCTTTTTTCCCTGCGACTCTTGCTTGTTTGCGATTGTCCGCGATTATTCCAATTTAACAAACTTTCTCTCAAACGCGGTTCTCGAGCACCTTTGTATGAATAATTTCCGACTTCTCTCCCGTTTCCTTGTTTCCACTTACATAATACTCTAATTTCACTTATTGCCACATTTTTTTGAGAGCCAGATGGGAATTTTTTAAATGAATATACTCTATAAAGGAAGTGAAACTTTTATGAGTATTTCCGTGGATAGAAAATCTGTTTTGTATTTTTTCATCCATGTATGTAAGCCCATTTTTTTTACGTTATCTGTGTTTATGGAAAAATATGTTGGAGGTGTTAAGTTTGATGCTGGAAATTGGAAATAGCTGAATGTGTTTCATAATTGCGAGAGGTAAATAAGGCATGTTAATAAATATCAATGAGCAAGAATTAAATGAATGAAGGAATATGAATATATATTTTTTTATTGTAATATACAAATTTATTGCGATAACCCATGTAATAAAAGATAATATATTCAATTACGCGTTTGTAGGTTATTTTTCATGATTGTATTACGGAAACAGAAACATAATTAACTCCTAATGATTTAAAACCTTCCAATGTATTTAAAAAATATCATGGAAATATATGACGCTTGGTAATTTGAGGTTTAAAATTTTTCTCGCGGTCGTTCACAAATCAATTTAACTTAAAAAGCAGGAGATACTTAGATTTATAAAATAATACAATTTCTTGAGTTGAAATATCTTAAGTGCGGTGTAATAAAAAAGACATTGCCGTACGGTTAATTCATTGTGTTTTCTTTACAAGTCTTTTCTCGAAATAAATGGGCCCAATCTTTACGTGTGTGAATGAATATTAAAGAAATAAATTAATTTTTTCGTGTATTTTAATATTTAATGTATTAAAACTCAGGATCTTTCTTGTGTGATTGAGATAAAAAAAACATTACATATCTGCCAAGAACGGTCGTAATTTTCAATAAATTATTAGAGTAAGTTTAGTCATTCGTTACATTTCATTTTTTACATATTTTTGAATGAACGAGTTTGTAACTGCTTTCAACAGTAATTTTTTTAACTAACCACGGAAATAAACAAAACATTTTAACTAAACATTAACTAGATAATTTGATTTTTACAATTTACTATTCAAACTTTGTCAGTTTATACACAGGCTATGTCAAAATTTGTTTCCACATGGAATTGCTGATTCAAAAAGTAATATTTAAAGCAACTTACTATCTTGAAGATTCGTTCAGGATCCGAATCCTCAAGATAGTTCTCCTGTAATATTAATTGGTCAAGAATTTTATAAATATACTTGAAACGATATTGATGCATTTTTTTTTTCGATGTTCAGTTTATTTCACGAGGTAAATTAGCGATGAGATTGTAAATTAACAATATTTTTTTGAAATGATCCTTCTGGTTACGTGTTTCCTACCTCGCTCTAGACTCGGAAAAGTGAAAGATGGGAACTATCTCAACCCTAAGCTAACATTTTCATTTCCAGTTTCTTTCACCAAGACGCGATAATAAACGAGGAACAACTATATTATAATTATAAATAATAATAATAAAATTTATTGTCAAAAACAGTTTCAAACTGCGTATGGACACGGGGGGGTATAATAAACTAAGTTCTTCTCCAAAAACAAGCAAGGGACCATCCAATCAATTCCGATCAAGGGCCCAAGAGCAGTGGAGGATTTAATAGTTATCAAAGAAATTATGTAATAAATACTTACTGTTATCAATTATCAATTCTAAAATGAATCGTATGTATAATGTGCCGTCAAAATTCGAGACTAATAATAACAAAGGTATTAACTGACATTCCCGCATATGGAAATATTCGCCACTACCCGGAGGAAAACCGGAGATAAACCCGGGCCAGGATACCATTTTCCTGAATTTTGTCGTATCGGAAATAATAAATGTAATAATTTAAACTGGTTATTGAGATTGGGTCGAAAGGAAAAAGAAAAAAATAACACTATACCATACAATAAATCGTGAATTTAGTGTTATTTCAATTCTTATGATTTTTAAACACTATACTCAGAATAATCTATAGTTCGATAATAACTTGTACATGTAATTTTTTGCTTAAAATTACAAACATATTGACATTCTATTAGTATTATAACTCGCAGCTAACTTTTTATCTTATCTAGGAACTTTTGCTGAAATTTTTGAATCCGCCTCTGCCTTAGGGCCCTTGATCGGAATTGATGGGATGGTCCCTTGCTTGCTTCCGGAGAGTAAATTAGTTTTTCTTTCCTCCACGTGGTCATACGCAGTTTGTACTGTTTTTTGACAATAAATTTATTTACTGCCGACGTTTCGAAAATTTATTTTATCTTTTTCGGGGCTGTAAGTAAGTTTTGTGATTGATGAGTGATGAGTGATGAGTGAGTTGTTATGTTGTGAATTTATACAGCCAGGTTATTTCTCAATAACCAGTTTATATTATAACATTTGTGGTCAACGATATGGAGTATACAAATAAATGTAATGAACCAATAAGTTGAAACGTATTGCCCACTCGTCATCCACACGAAGTCCGCCGCTGCTGTTTATTAGAACGTTCGCAAAGAACAGCACTTGCGTATTCTGGTTTGCACAATAATTCACATCGTATGATTCATTGTTACCGTCGTTGCACTGCGATTGGTGCGCAAGGCAGCCGCGTGGTGGGGGAGATGTCTTTGAATAAACAATCGCCATTGCGGTGAGGTTTGTGGTGACGATGCGGTGACGGCAGAGTGGCGGCGTCATGGAGACAGGAGGGAGGAGGTGTAATTATGAAATGTTGGCGGCACTTCATGACGCTGACGGTGGTGGGTCAACGCCGCCGCGACTGCGGTTCCTTCGTGTGAGGATGAGACGAACGACGGTGGAGAAAAGTGGACGATCGTGGTTGTGGTGCGAAATGGATTGAAATCATACGAATGGTCGGACTGAATGGCGAGAACGAAAGACAAATCATTCGAATCATGAAAACATTTCCTATTGTTATTTTGTAAGATACAAGAAAGAAACCCAGCTGTATCAAAATAATTGCGTTTTCTCCATAAAAAATAAAACAAAGATTCCGTTGACAAAACAATAACAAGGAACGTTGAATCGAAAGACAAATCATTGGAATAATGAAAACATTTTTATTTTTCTAGTGTTATCTAATTTTGATATTTTTATTTTACAAGATACAAGCCAAAAATTCAGCTTGATGAAAAAAATTTTCACCCTAAATTGAAATAAATCAAAGACGTTCGTTTCGATTTTTTATGCAATTAATTTTCTTTCGAAAATTCGTTATTCTATTCCCCTTCGATAGGCTGCACGGAAAGCGATGTAATCCTGTATATTATCAAACCAATATCAATCATATGGTCACATTTATTTTAATTTTAAAATGTCATAATGTTATTTCAAACATATATCTATAAAGATTGCATGTGCGTGCAAACTGATATGTTTTTTTCTTAAATAATTAATATTAAGCTTGAGGTAAGTGTTGTTAATAGGCCATTTTGTCCTTTGATTCATCCTTAACAAATACAACAAAATTATCTTTCTGAAAAATAATTTTCATTTACAGAGTACTAAAAGTTGTTTCGATTATTTTAGAGTTGCACGGCGCACATCGGAAACGAAATGACCTACGTATTCAAATATGAGAAATCTATAACATTTAGAAGCTCCCTACAATCGAAGGAAAGGAATATTAATTACTACAAGAATTGTGATAATGTAAAATATTCATTTTCCTTAATATTTCAGACAGATGGATATTAGTTTCACGTTGATAGTAGGCGTCGCTTAAATACGTAATACATTTCTCCTCTCCACAACACAAACATGATTCGAGTTCTGAAAAGGTGCCAAAACACAAAAATAAAATGAAATAAAATAAAGAAAGGGAATATTTTGAGGAAAACGCGGTAAATCAGCTATTATTTATTCTGTGACTTTTCTATTCATATATGGAGGTATAATGACGGTTTCTTTCGTAACATGCTGGGATTTTGAAAAAATAAATAAAGCGTCAAATAACAAAACTGTTTATAAACACTTTCCTCAATGTTTTTTCAAAACTTTCGTATCCATCATAATGTATTAAAATAAAGAAAATGAATTCTCTCTTACCAGGTTGATTTTCATAAAAAATTGCATCTATTAAATCGGACTATAGAAGTCAGTCTTTCCGCAAGCCTTTCCAGACTTCCATAAATTTGTGTTTTTTATCTTTTACAGTTAAAAAATAAAATTTACTGATAGAAAGCAAATGTTTTGAATAATAAATTTTCGGTAAAATTCTTAGGAGCTATGAAATTTTCCATGATATCATTCGACTTCATAGANTATATATATATATATATATATATATATATATATATATATATATATATATATATATATATATATATATATATATAATTATTATTTGTTTTAACAAAATGTTTTATTTGAAAAGAGACGCTGAACACTTGCGTTGGCGCGATGTCATTTTTGTGGTGCAATGTTCTAATAGTAAATCTTGTGGCTGTTAGAGAAAGTGACTAACTGCCAGATGGTTCTCTCGAGTTTCTTTCCGTGTACGCAATTGTTTGCGACGGATCGTAAAGACGCTTCATAACATTTTTCGACAGATGGCGGCTTAAACGATAATATCGAACTAATAATGTGGATATTACGAAAACACTAATTTCGCATAAGAAGTTTCTACTCATTTATTTCTTTTTCCTCGGCAACAACTTTTTCATATTTTAATCAGTCATTTATTAATTTTCATTTGTTTTTTGATTCTTTGTTTCTTATTATTATTGATGATGAAAAAATATAGATGCCAGGGTATGGTATAGAAGATAATGAGAAGTGAAATTTTGTGAGAAGCAAAATTGTATCGTTTTTATTTTCAACTAGTTCGTCAATAATCGTGAGGTTTTTAAAGCACTGATTCGGGGTAATATTGAAAAAGAGCACAATAAACTCGGGTCTGTCGAGATAAAGCTGTTACGAACGACAGTTAAAATTCCGATCAAATCGGTCTCTCGCATTGGGACAAGANACAGTTAAAATTCCGATCAAATCGGTCTCTCGCATTGGGACAAGATTAAAAAGAGGAGGAAAAAAAAAAGAAGAGAACTGACAGCGAACTCGATCGTAAATCCTGTTCCCTCCGATTGGCTGCCGGCTGAAGGCGACCGACCAATCGCAATCAGGCGACGGCTTCGTTTGCGAAATCGCCAGCGGTTAAACAACTCTGGCTCGTAATTGATTTCATATCGAATCCCTATCACACGCCAGTTGGTTCGGTGAACGGGATTCTGCGGCCGCTGAGAGACTATGCGAAACGGGGCGGCCCGCTCGCGGAACGAAAGCTTTTCGCACCCAGCTTTTGTAACGCTTCAGAAAAAGACTCTCCCATTGATCTGCAGGATTAAACAATGTAGCGAGGAATGAAACAAAGGAACGTTAATTCATCATACATCAATTGTTCGACGTGAAACAATTATCGGTTCATTATTTCAGTTGATTATGAGGAACTCATCCACGTATTCAAGTATTTGGGTATAAGCAAAAAAAATTGGACTCTGAAAAGAACTTAAATATTTACTAAAATATGTTCTTACTTTTAAAATATTATTTTTTAAATTAAATTATTATAATTTTTTCTTAAATTTACAATTCTTTGATCATTTGTCTGTTTATATGTTTAGTTTCAAATCTCTAATATGAAAAGCATATTATAGCGAGAATTTCTCCCTTCCCATCATATGAGAGGGTCATTATGTTCTGTATTTGTTACTCATCAATAGTATGTCTCTGATTTTATTCAACTTGGCCGAATAGTTCTGAATTTATTCTATGAAATGCGTGTGACAAGACATTTCAGTACAAACGAGAAGACCTCTCTTTTTCCACTACGATCAAAAGTTGCACAGAGAACAGATTTACCAGCAGCCTACGTACTCCGCGCGGTACTAGGTCCTACGATGACGGGTTTATGAGTGGTACTTCCCGGTCTCGAGCTGATGGACACCAAACCGACACAACTGGGCCACAAGTTCCCCGCCACCATCGCCGTTCCTACCCCCCTCGCCCCGGTCCAACTGCTACCGCCTCCATCAACCGACAGAGAAAGCTACGCGTGGGAGTTTTGTCTGAAAAAATGTTGGGGCGGCCAACATTGTGCAAACACGGCGAAAGACATACGACCGTGTATATTCTGTCCTTCACAAGGGCGGTGTATCTAGAACGTTAAGTCTTCTACCACACCGAAATCATATACGCAGGTTCATGTTGGCAAATGTTGGAGAAAAGATATATTGTTTCGAAAAATTAGAAATATAATTATCCCAACATATTATAAAAATATCTATAATTTGGACTAACGAAATTTAATTACGAATTTAGTACTTTATTAATAATGTTTAGAAATTATTACTTTTTTGTGGCATTATACAATCTGGCATGTCGCTCGTGGAACTCTGGTACCTACCTAAATTCATCATTTGTCAAATCATAATATTATTAATTAAATATTTGTACAAGTTTTAAATATTTTAAGCTATATTTCAATATTTTGGCGAGACATAACTCTGTGCTCCTCAAAAAATAACATAACTACTGGTTTGTATGAAAATAGTAAATTTAATCTCCAATCCGATGACCTCTTTTTCTATGCGAATAAAAGAAATTGATATCTCAAGATTCTATTCTACAAGGAATTGAATTCATTGTTTCCAAAGCAAAATAGCACCTGACGACGACTTCGAGATGAAGTCGAGAACGTTGTGAACATAAAATCACAGAAACATATAAAGCATTCGTCTGTTAAAGGTCGTAAGTATATATATTTAATTAATTAGTTTCCAAAGAAATTGAAACATTTGGCCTAACGTGGAATCCTCCTCAAAATTGCTTGCACTGAAAGAAATACCTGAGCTGGGGTAGTTGATGTATTGGCTGCCAGCCGGACAGACAATACATGACCTCGCACAGCTAACATCCGTCTGCTGTCATGTGAATTTTCGAATTTCTATATCACAGCGTACATCATTAGCGCTCACAGCTAATCTACAAGATAAGAAAAGGGAACCTATAGTAGATGATGTTGCCTACCAGTAAGCGTGTAATATTGATTCGACGTGAGTCGATGTCGACTATCTGCATGCTTTCTTTCTTTTATACATTCATTTTTATTACAACTCCAAGGTCTTACCTTGTTTCATCTCAGGTGTACAGCAAACGTTCTTTTTATTTTCGACGCCCGTCTTCAGCGCCAGTACGACCAGCATCCTTTCCCTCTGAAGACGCGCGAACGCTAGCGTTGAGCTACTGCAGTATAATGTTTTATTATCTTGTGTTACGTTGTCTAAGAGTTGACACTACACTATTGGTACCATGAATAGTAAATACATAAAATAGTAATCATCTCTAAAATCTTGAAAAATATATGTTTAAATACCAAGAAAATAGTTTTTAAGAATCCAAACGTTTCTTTATTTTGAATATACTTGAAATTTTCTCTTGTTAGATTAATACATTTGAAAATATAATTATTTAAAATAATAATTAGGTATTCGCCGACATTAACCTTCAGGAATTCAAAATATCATCAGGGTACAGCTGCTCGACGCAAGAAAACACTATAAATATTCGTCATCTAGACTTCAAATTTCGGGCTACGGAACGTCGGGATGGCGTCATTTTGTCGTTGTAATGAATCATTTTGTTCAAGTAAAAGACTATTCATTGTTGCGAAAGCAATGGTCGATTTGACTCCGTAAAACAATTGCTGAGGCTGTGCCGTCTCATTCATGAGTCAACGAACCTAATGCGTAGAAGACAGCGCAGCCGAGTGTCATTTAGCTGCAACTATGAACGAGATCAACGGCGAGGAACAAACAACAGTTCCTGTAGCTATGTCAGATTTTTGAGCGGGTCTGAGCTGTTGCGCGCAAAACCCATAAGCTATAGCGCATGACGTAACTATTTTCGTCGCAGACAAAACAGCGTTAGCTTCCGCAGTGATAGAAAATTGATCTCATTCAGATGAAAACTGTTTTAGAGCAGCTACATCATAAGCGGTGGCTGCTAATAGTGCTGTCTGTCCGCTAGACAGCCAACACGTGAGCCATCACAGCTAACTTTAGACTGAGCTATCTAACTTATTTTTTTTCCATTTGTCTCTTATCTCAGAGTGAACCATCCCCCACGTAGAAGTCATCACCCCTTTGCGACTTACCTTGGTGTGCATGCTTGGTTGCTTGTTTCCGACCACTCGTATATCAACCCCCACGATGCGCGCATGTGTGTGTACGCGCGTCGGACGGTTCACCATCGATACCACACGAGCACCACTGCAGGAGAGAGAAGGAAGAGAAAGAATTAGGTATATTTTGTCGTGATTTTGTAGTAATTTCCGGAGGACGTGGGGCTTGTATGTTTACCCAGGGGGAGAGACGCGGGCGCTGAATTTCGTGTTTGGGGAAAGCGTTTCCGAAGGTGTGTTCAGTTGGAGTTCGAAGTGGGGGACAGGGAAAGGGAAGGAAGATCATTTGGGATAGGGGTTGTCGTAATGGGGAGTGGGATGATAATGTACGTGTGGTTTGTTTCCTCCGTGGAGACATAGATATAAATTTCTATACTTTTTTAAAATTTTGAATAATTACCTCATATATGTATATCAGAGCATATTTACATGTATTTAAATATTAGTTTATATTTATATGTTAATATTTATTATAAATTTTGGCCGATAAATAATTTTGATCTAAACAGTTGCGAAAGAAATATTTCGTGACATACATTTTTTTTTTAATTTTTATTATGCGTAAAATTAGCTCAGAAAGTTTAAAAATAATTTAAGCAGAAGTATTTTTTTTCGTTAAAGCACAAAAATAAGGAAATACTGCTGATGGGAATAGAATCAAACTAACATACCGGTTGCCACCGACACAAGAACAGCAGGTGCACCACAAGGAGTGTAACTTGAATGAGGCGGAGGTAGTGGACGGGTTGAGAACATTCCCAAGGAAACTAGCCTTCTGGACAGACCACCGCACCCTCATCCCCGTTGGCGAGTGGCGCATAGGGAGTGCGTGTGACCGCGGGCCGAGGGTGGTGGTGTGCCAGGAGGGGAGGCACCCCTTTCGCACTCAGATCGACGCCATCGATGGAAAGGAGAAGGGGTTGGTGCGTAGCGTAACGGACAATGCGTTTGGCTTATTTTGCGTTTGGCTCCTGTCGCTCACAGGATTCGATGTTCTATCATTATAAAGAATTTTTTAAAGAAAAAAAATACTATTTTTGTAAAATACTACAATACATAAATATGTTTGGTTATTTATTTCTCAATATTTTTAATTTTTTAATTTATTTTATTTCATATCTTATTTTCATGATGTGGTGAAATTCAAACCATCAGACCTGCTTTTTCACCTAACCAAGTGATTTGGGCGAGAGAATTAGGAATGAGAGATGTTCGGTTGCTAGAGAATGGAAGGTGCCGGGTCGACGTTGGTCCGTAGTAGGTGAAGAAGATCCCAGCTAAAAACCCCATCCAATTCGGGTAATGGAACCCGTGCTTTTCCGCTCAGCAGTGAGTAGGGAGCAAAGACGCTCCACTACGCCATTTCATTCTCAAATTTCTTGAAAGAAAAGTTCTGCTTACGTATTCTTAATTTAAAAATCAGTTTATTTTCGGATGTAAGTATTTTCTCCGTATTCCGATATAAGTATTTATTTATGCCAATTGCAGAAATTTTAGTGATTGAATTCTACTATTGAATTAATAAATTTAGTGTTATTTTAATTCTTACGATTTGTATACAATAATCTCGGTATAATATATAGTCTGATAATAATGCGTACTTCCGAAATAACGTTTTTTGTGTTTTATTAAATACAAATTTGTTGGTATTATGTTGATATTATAATACGTACCAAACTATTTTTATTCCTATCTTAGGAATGTGCTGTAGTGTTTAATCCGCCTCTGTCTTAGGGTCCTTGATCGGAATTGATGGGATGGTCCCTTGCTTGCTACGCAAGAGTAAATTAGTTTCTTGTCCTCCACGTGGTCATATGCAGTTTGTACTGCGTTTTTGACATAATTTATTATTAATATTACTTACGCTAGTTCTTCATTAACGTGCCGATTAGGCGAACTCTTCGATGTAATCCCGTGAAACTTTTGCTGCGCCACTTTCCACTCCATTGTCCTTGGCGTGCATCGACAGTAGCCACCCCTTGAATGGACGACGAGGAGAGAAGGGCATTGGGACGCTCCCTGCAACGAACAATGCCCTCCAGGCCCTTGGATTTGCATGCGGTGGTTCACTCCCCACAATGGCTCCGATGTTGCTATGTCGCACGACGCGGAGTGCGCCCAATGTTCGTCTGCGAACGATTCGAGTTGTTTGCGTTCCATCGGAGTTTGCACCCAGGTTGCGATCACGATGGGAACTCATTCAAGGGTCCGAAGAAAGAACTCTTAATAAGTTTTATTCTCTTTTCTAAAAAAAAACATCTTGTTAATTCTAAGTCAACGATTAACGTCCAATATAATAATCAAGATAAATAAATTTGCGACTTACAATCTCTTTATTGGCGAAAGTAACATATTTTTGTGAAAATCGTACGCTCTTCACCTCTTGTTAATTTAACTATAATTTCTTGGGATTACAAAATTTAAACAAATTAAAATTCTCTTCGAACTTTTTGCCAACGTTTTTATATACGATGATATTAATCAATACACATACATATATTGACATCGTCCATAAAAAATCGTAGGTTGTAATTTATTTTGTTAATTCTAAAGTCGCCTCTTCATTTCTCTCTCGATATTTTCGTATTTATAGTTGAAATTAGTTGCACAATTATAGAAGTCTGTTAATGAGAATTGTGGGAATAATTTTAGAACGAACATTATTTGTTATTGTTTCGTTCGTACTATTCTAGGGAAAACTTTTTTTAAATCCAAAAATCATAAATCCCAAAATTGAATTTCTTATTATTACATAAACTGTTATTTTTTCTGTACTCAGTTTTAATAATAGAATACGTCAATTATAATAATCGATTTAAAGTGGTGCAGACGTGCAGTGCGAGATTTGTCGTTATTTTCTGAAGTTGGGTGCGATTCGGAATAGAACTCAATCGATGTTCCGAAAGGGATTCTCGTAGAATTGTCACTCGACAAAATGCCTTTCGATTAGTTCCTGTCGTACGCGATAGATTGCCCTGAAGTAGTGACAGAATGTCCGATGAAGGGGTAAGTAGATTGGGGTTAGTCCTCGTTCCCGTGAAAGCGTCTCGTGAAACACCCTAGCGAACACGAATGATAGAAAGTAAGAGATATTTTTAATTTTAAATGAAGCCAACGCTGATAGTATATTTTAGGAGACGAATGTATTAGTACATCTACTAAAATTAACGTGATAGCGGAAATTCTTGGACAAAATTAGGCAAAAAAAAAATAAAAAGCGTAAATTATTTTATTCCAATAAAAATTTCGTCCAGATATAACATGATATTTACATTATCTGAACTAACGAGTCATTCTTAGAGTCTGTCAAAAAATTTTGAGAATTATTTGGGCGGTAAGCCAGTAAATTTTTACTTGTAACCTTTAGACGTGATGATCATCTTTACTATCTTACTTTGCATGTCGCTCCGGTGACATTAATATCGAGACCACAGCTGTCAAATTATCTTGAGCGTGATAGTTTAACGATATGGGACTGGTGACATTTTCAAAGTGAAATCTAAATAACATCGTGTTACATAAACGAACAGTCCGTCAAAAAAGTTATTTACACTTATGATATAAGATTTAAATAATGGTATTGTTATTTGTGTTAATTAGCGCAGTATGTATTTTTTTTTTTAGAATTCTTCGATTAATATTCCGTTGTTTAAAACAAAGTATATTTATGTCTAAATCAGCATTTAGAAGAAATTAAACATGAGAAACACAGGGTGAGAAACTAAGTAACACTAGAGGAATGCAGAAAGGGAAAATGGCAATACTATAAGATTTCCAACCCCCCTACAGCCAACTTCGCGCGTGTATGGAAGGAAATTGTATGAACTTGGAATATATATAGCCAACCTCTTGCATGGCTCTTCCGAGTTTGTGTTTCGACGCGAGTACTATAGAGGGCAGCACTGTGATACAGACTGCGGGGGTGGCTACAGGAAGCGATGGCAACTTTGTTGTCGGTTTGTTCAGAGGTTAGACAAGTCTGGAAGCGGTCATGTCGGACAAGAACGAGAAGAGGAGGGGTTGCCCGAAGTAACGGTTCGGGGGTGGTTGCGGAGTTTGGATCATGAGGGGAAAAGGGGTTGCGGGGAGAGTCCGAACTGCCCCCCGCCGTGTCGACGGAGGCGGTGTTGTTCTCGCGACCGAACTTGGCGTTCCGCAAGGTTCCGCCACCGAACGTTTGCCCGAATTGACCGCAAGAATACTAACAATTCTGTCGGGAAGGAGAAATAAACAAACTTATACCCAAGCTATTATCACGATGAAGGCAATGAGGGAGGTGGCAGTGACGCGAGACTGTGGTGGAGGCGATGGTCGGCTAGAGAGCTGTGAAACGCCTGTACAACGTATTGACGCCCGTTGTATGCGGAGCAGATTGATACTACACACAATATTATTCAGAACTCATTTGTTTGTCATTGTGTTTCGAGTGGGAATGGGAGGAGATTTTCTTATCTATTTCATAGTTCTATTAAATACATTTTTGTAATAATTTTATTTTAAAAATATTAGTCCAATTTTTTTCAAATATTCTCTTCGCATTGATAGTTTTTGGTGATTTCAAATTAATGATATTCGTGATGCATTTCACCTGTAGTCAATTTCGTGCTAAAATATTATGCGTAAATTCTCTTTATTATCGAGACCTTTGTACCGAATTTTTATGACGTTTCCTCTCGATAATTTCAATTGAATATATTAATTCCACCCCTCAAAAAAGTGTGTCGTTGTTTCCCCGATGCAGTTTTCGAAAAAAATTAATACAATTGAGAAGCGTATGAAACGTGAAGTAATTGAAGCTCCAGATGCGCATAACATGTTACAATTTCGCAGTCGGTAGCGTTCGCGAGCAGCTGGCATTGGTAACTGCACAACTGACGAACAGTTCAATACTACCTGCCACATTCCGAGCTGCCGCCGCCGCTGTCGGAAATTGGAGAGCGATAGGCGCGACCAGATGTCTGCTGCCACCAGTTTCCCCTTCTCCTCCTCCCACATCTCGCACCCGCTGCCGATCGTCGACTTTTCACACGTCGACGTTCTTTTGGTGAACGGCGGGTGTTCAATTGTCTTTCGGTGTATCGAAGGACGTCATTGGGAAGCGAGGACGCTTGACGTATTTTGAAAAGTATCCTCCTCCGCGGAGGCGGCTTGGAGAATAATGCACGATGATGGAGTTGGAAAATTCGCTTTCCGCCTTTGTCGAAGTGCGTGATGTACGCTTTGTGTGCTTCGCGGAGGAATTCTTTAATATTTCGGTGTTTAATACAAAAAATTGTCCGAAGTTGAAACGACATGAGAAAATTAATTTTCATAATGAAATTTTAGATGTGACTTCGAATTTAGCATTACCCCCGCAGAACATTAATTTTAGAACGTTTGGACATTGGATTTTTTAAATAATATTTTGCTTTTCTAAAGAAATGAGAATGAAGAATGTTTTTTTTATAACTTCAAAAATTACACTGACGTGAGAAAGTAGGTTTGGATGTGATAATCTTACCTCGTAGAACCCGAACTATGATGTTAGGATGACATACCTAAAATACTCAATCCATAGTGTTTTCTGAGTGTAAAGTAAAAAATGTAGGCCTGAGTATAAATTTCTTTTTTTTTACCGGAGAATTGTGATAAAAACCATTAACTCGTCTTGAACTGCTTAAGTCAGCTCCAAGAAGATATGTAACACTTCTCTAAATGATGTAATTCAAAGAAATTATTAAGACAATTACTTTATTGCATCAATATCACAGATAGTATTTACGTGCTTGGCAGTTAAATATGAACGAATTAATTCTCGCAAACACATCCTCAATTCACGCGTGCGCGGATCCGTCTCGGTTCATAGTCTGCGTTTGCGCGGCGGGCGCCATCCGAGACGGACGCGTGTGTATCCAAGGACAAAGAAGCTCACATCGAATGAAGAAGGCAGGTGTGAGAGCGCGGCGATGTAACGGGGCCCCAATTCATTATTAGTACACGAATGAGTTACGGCCGATGGACACTCGACAGTGGCGCTGTCCGCGGTCGATCTGTGAGAGTGAGAGTTTCGTGCGGGAGATTACATCGTGCAGGTTTTCGTAATTAGCGGGGGATTAGTTGTGGTACGATTGATGGACGACGGGAAGACAATAATATCCTAGGTATAATTTGCGAGGTTGGGTTGGAAGTTTGAAAATTAATATATTTTATGTTTAAGGAGAAAATGTATTTTGTGGTGTGTTTAAATGTATTTTATCAACACATGGTAATGATCATAAATAAAATTGTCTTTGCTTAATACATAGTGGATGTTAATTATTAAAATATATATTTTTTTACTGTTAGTGAATGAACAATTATGTGTTTAGCATTCAAATTCCGAAAAATTAGGTTTTTCTACCTCATGTATAAAAGTCTTAATTCTGTCATTTTACAAATTAAGTTACGATAAACCGTAGAAAGTTCACAAAGCCTTACTGTCCGTTGTTTTTGCAATAAAGAAAAAATAACATCGCAATCATTCTACACAAGAATAAAAGCGAAGACGCGATAAACAGAAGCACTCGGTCTCCCAAGATTAATGCATGGACATCGCACTCTTTCTTCTTCCCGCCAAAGTGCCGCACCGATACATTTATCCAACCGCTCCGCTCTGATTTGTGGGGCACGTCCTCAGCAAACGTTGTAAAACGACGATTCCACTGAAGATTTTCTCTCGTGCAAGCACATTTATTCAGAAATTGTCGCTCCGCACGCAGAAATATTGGAACGAAATCTATACCTCGCCTGTGGGATAAAACTTTGTCATCGGCCACTTTCTCTCTCTCTCTCTCTCTGTGTGAGGAAGAGAGAAGGGGAGAGTCGTTAAAGTGCTTGAAAAATCAATGAATATTAAAAGAGAAATTGATTTTAATATCGTAATAAGAATTATGAAGGACGGGGTTTAACTCCCATTGCTTTTGTTCTTCTTTTCTGTTTTTCACTTGGTGTTTCGTTGAGAGAGGATCACTCTCCACTTTGGAGTGGCGCGGGGGATTGTGGGTCCTCCAACTCGAGAGAAAAAGCCCCTACAGTGGCTATATTTTGCGATTTTTAATTCCCCCTCCTCGCCTCCGTTTTCTCCCCCTTTCGTGTGTGACCAGGGAAAGAGACTTGCGACGATCAGTGCTCCACCCTTCCATCTCTCCAGGTCCTTTAAAAAAAATTATGTCTCTTTCTATAAAGTACGTGAGTGGATCGTCCTGTCTCTCTCACTCCTCCGACGGTGTCTATATCGCCAAACGTGAGATTATTACTCTCAGTGGAAGTAAATCAACTAAACCTACGTACTTTGGGTTGCTTCCCATTCGTTGTCGTTACCACTGCTCTTAAACTCAAGCCTCTATCGCCTTTACCCTTTCATTCTCATCAATTCCACGTACACACAAAATTTGTGAGGTTAGAGTCGTTCTTTTTGTAACCAAGAGTAGAGCAACCACTACGGCATCGAACTGAACAGGTGTTCGAAGTATTTTTTTTTTAAACCTTCACCTCACCCCAAGCAAACGCATTGATACGTCATCATCTTTCCTAACTTAACTCCACTACTGTCAACGCCGCTAACGCTTCTCCCGCCCCCTCTGCCAGACACGATGAAACAAAAGGCGATCACTTGGCTGCCGGACGGAACGCCGTCGTCATCTATCTCAACAATCCTTCTCTCTTTCAAAAGGAACAGAAGAGAGGCGAGAAAGAAAACAGTGGAGCTCTACAGAGAGAAAAAAAGTCTACCGTTTTGTGACTCATCAATGATTCTTTTGATCGGTGACCGAAAAAATTGATGCCATCAGTTGGAACCGTTCACGCCCTCGCGAGTTGCAGAAACGTGAGTGGGAATCGGTTCATCAGAGTGAAGTGAGTGTGTGTTTAAACGTACCGTAAAAGTAGTTTAAAAACACACACGCGCGCGTTAGTAAGTTTTGCACGCGATACATTTTTTTGCTTCGCTATTTATTTTTCGTAATGGTTTAATTTTTGTACCTTCTATATTTTTCATCGTTGTTATTTCTAGATAAATAATGTAATTGATAAAATATTGATACGCGCAGAAAAAAATCCGCTGTACTCTATCATTCCCAAATAAATGCGTGGAGCATACCAAGGGCGAATACAGTTTAAGAAAAGTCAAGTATGCAAGAAAGATACAGGCAGAGAACCGAAAACTGACACCTGGTACGAAATTAGATTTACGTTACACATGTTTTATGATATTGATTCACTCCTACATTTTTTTTATATTTTGGGTACTCTAATATACAGTCCCCTCTCTCTTTAGCGATATCGAAGAGACAGGGCATTTTCATCGACATATAGAGTTATACGGAGAGAAGGCAGATTTGATGAATTTGAAAAATAAAGTAATACCATGAACGAAAGAAACATTTATTACATAAACTATTACAAGTTGAAAAAAACCCAGCTGATATAGTATTTTCTGCTATATCTCCATATTTTTCCCCTTATTACACTCTACCAATTTTCTTATGTTTTTATATTAATGGAAGAAGTCCGTCAACCTAGTCGGATTTCTTTCCCCCTTCTAAAACACTGACTTGATAGTCCTGAAGTCACAAAGAATTGTAGCGACTTAAGCTTGAACTGAAACGACTTGAACGACTGAAATACTATAGTTATGAAAAGAACAATATGATATTATAATAATAATGTATTTATTACGTGGCGAGGCGTAAGCCATCAGACCTGTTCTTCGGCCTGACTACAATCAGTGATGACTATATCAATATTTACATACGTACATACACTATAATGAAATACATTTAACATATACAATAATGTAAAATAGTATCATCATTTCATTTAAGATAAATCAAACATACATGAAGTACAATAACAATAATTGGATGATAAATTCTACTTTACTCTGGGATAGCAGCCTAGGGACCATATCGCTATTTACCTTCACCAATTGAGGAAAACCCTGAAAAACCTCAATTACGATATAGTATCGGTATAGAGAAATAATAAATACATTACTGTTACAGCAAATCAAATAACTCACGTTCCTTTCATCGTGATAGGGAGAATCGTCATAAAGAGAGACTACAGTATGTAATAGCGAAGATTTAGAAACAAATCAGAAAGTAGGTACGTTTGTGAGACATCGCAGACTTACTTGATATTTGTTACGTTTTATCCATTTGCTTGTTTAGTATGGGTTTTCAAGACTGAGTACATAAGGTCTTGGAGTCAACATTCAAATATCAAGAATCCTTATGACTCGTGAGGTTTAGTGAAGTTGTCCAGAACATCACTACAAGTCAATACTGATTGGCTTACTCTATAGTCTTGGTCTGATCTGATATATACACGCAAATAAAATGGTTATTACTGTTTACGGATGTTTCTGCTGAACATAAAGTTATCCTTGTGTTTGATTGTTGAAGTATGAATAGCTTTCGTAACTTGTTTTGATGCTTCGTTTGTTTTCACAGTTTCGTGTTTGTTCTTTCTTTATTGCTGGAGTGATTCCTCGCTTTCTGATAATGCGTGTTAATTCCACTAGACGTTGCCTTTCGAGTAGTTTTGTGGTGTTTTAAAGATTTAATAAGCTGTGGCCGTGAGATCGAAATTAGCGTACAATTCCCACCATTCACGCTTCTCGTTCGGTTTTGTGTGTTGACTGCTCGGGAACGGTGGCTTGAATGGTAAGATGTAGTCATTCGTGCAAAAATCTCGAGTGTTTGGTGAATGATGGTCCTTCCGACGAAATCGTGCAAACTTACCCACTCTGGGTTTGGCGGTTCTTAAATCTGTCCCGTCATCAACGATCCGATACGTTTTTTTTTTTGTTTTTTTTTTTCAAATGACATTCAGGGAGAAGAATAAATTCATAGGCACGAATTTTCATTCATGAATGAAAATGTATTGATTCTCTGTATGAAATATTTATCCATATTAAAAATATCACAAATTTATTTCTGTAACATTAATAATGTTGGACTTTTTTGTTATTCAACATACTTAAACCGTCTGTATAAATTTTATGAATAAATATAAAACGACCCTCTTTTTTAACAGACAAATTTTAATCATAACACTTTAAAACAAATTCAATAAATTACATATTTACGCTTTAAAATATTATAACAACGTTTCCAACCTTGTTTTGTATCATCTGGTTCCGAAGAACTTTGTGAAAATTGTGTATTCACTATTATTTTTGAATTTATAAATACGTTTCCTGAATAATCTTCAACAATATGTCACGTATCGATATTTTAAAATTACGATTTTCTCGTACTTGCTTTTTCTTATTCAATGTTTAAGTTTTGAAACTCTTTTATACCGAGGAATAACTTCAGATATAATCATAAGAACTTGTAGGAATTATAAATTATTATTATTGGCTTCGTCTAGAGACGAATAGTCACGCGACTGCCAACATTCCTTCTACCCTAAAAGCTTTGTATTTAATATGCAATTACGACTTCGTGCCTTATTACTTTTATGGTTTTGCATGTTGCATTCAGGAAATGTGTAAGAAATCTAGGATTTGGCATTTGGCCATTCTTTCTGAGAAGTATCTAAGTTGGTGCAGATTACGTGTTGTGGCCGACTGATGCTGAGCGTTGCTTTGGCAAAGAATCGGCGTATAAATGCCAGGAGTCTCGCGCGTGCAAAATCGAGATCGATTTTGATTGGCTGTGGCTTGGAATGAGTCCCTTAATGTTTCTTATAAATTCGTGGCTGTCTCGCTATTGTTAATTTGTACCTTATCTTGATTATGTTGAATTAAAGAATTTTTTTTTTTTTTTTTTTTTGAATTTTGTTAATTTAGTGCATGACGTCTTGTTTTTTTTTCTTATTTCATAAATTTAGTTTATTGACGAATCCTTGTCGAATTTATCTAATGCTTTAAGTCTTCTTCTTCTTTTTCTTCTTTTTTTGCTATTCTCCCCGTTTGTCAGAGTATTTTTATGAAAACCTTTCTGACGCCAGGCTATCGTGATCAAACATATGAATACACAATAGCAGCACGTCAGGTGACGCATTAGCAACATATCGCGAATCAGTAGGAGTCACATCCCGCCTGATCAAATACGTTGGATAAATTATACGTTCGATACAATACTTATCAGTTAAACTAGTTTTATTTTGTTGTATGAATGCATATATTACTTGTATATGTATGTTTAATTGTTTATTTTGATTAAAAGTAATGAATACTTTTGTTGTTGTTGTTCTGGATTTTTAGTTTTGTGACGCGTTTTTTTTAAACTTGTAAACATAAAAACCTAAAATTATGTAATAAATGAATTCATTATGACTTTCTTCTGGACAAAAATGGAATTGATATTGTGTAGCGTGTTGCATCTCACGTACGGAACGGATTTCCCGTAATGCAATTTTCATATTTATCTGTTCGTCACGACACGCGTCATCATCAGCGCGACTTTCCCCGCATCGCTCCATCATCATTCCTCTTCCACCCCCACCACCGCCCTCGGCGTCGCACAAAACGCTTAAATGTTTAAAGGTAGTTAGTTTGTCGCGGTTGACCACTCTCTCAACCCCGTTGATTTCTGCCCTCGCAGGGGCGTTGTAGTACCTGACTTTGCCGGTTGCGGCACGCGGAACGGCAGCCGGCGGCGGCGGTGGATGCCACCGAGAGGGGGATGGAGAGAGACAGAGAAGGAAAAGTGAAGTACCGAAGAGCGCCACTAGAGCGCAGCACCGGCTAGAACGCCCGGCTCCGCCACTCCGCGCCGCACCGGGACTGTCCCTTTCGGTGCTCTTCGAGAGCTTAGGGAGGAATCGTCGAGGACTCGGAAAGGGCCGTGGGGACCGGAGAGAGGGATGGAAAGGGTGGGTGTTCGTAGTGGACCGAGGACGGAACTTTGGCTTCTGAATTCGACTGGTGATTGGGTGCAATCAGGCAGAAACAGGCTGATGCTCGCTCGATGCGACTGTCCTTATCCCTCTCCACTTCACTTGAGCTTCGAAACTCCAACTAAGTCTCCAGTTGTATAAACATTGCTTTTCAAACCAACCATTTTCTTCGCATATTTATTCTCAATTATATCTACTCTTTGGAACGAACATAATTTCTTAAAAATTTTTGGAGAAGAATAGTTTTAAAAAAACACTGCAGAAGCTTTAAATTCTCTGTTCAGCTTTTCATAAATTCTTCGTTCGCCTCGAACCTGGATGACTCGTTTCTGACCTGCTCCCACGCCATCCGAAGAATGTGAAACATCTGACGTCCTTTAAGAGAAGCAAAAGAAAATCGGTGGATGGGAAAGACGAATGCAATTTGTTTTATTATTCGCATTCTTTGCTTTCGCTTCCTTTCTCAGTACTTATGTTACATTGTTACGAAAAGTAAAGATTAACTTTAGAATAT
>NNCF01129265.1:340365-372208 GCA_002313205.1 Laupala kohalensis | reverse complement strand
CCCCCCCCACCCTCTCCCCCTCCCGCTCTTCCTTCCAGTAAGTCTCGCGCCCCGAGGCACACCGACGAGTCGTGAGACGTGAGTTCGATGCTCTGCGTGAGGATTCTGGGAGCGAGCGTCTTGACGGGAACGCTACCGCAACAGTCGTGTCTGCCATATGCATCATCTTCCTCGATGTCCTTGTCTCCACATCTACTTCTTTTTTATTTTATTATTTCTTCTTCCTCTCCGTAATCTTCGTGACTTTTGTGTAATTCTGGTTTACCTTGTCGATGCATTGTTTTCAACGATAATATGTTCCAGCCCGTGCATTCGATTTCGTGGTCTCGTGTTTGTAAATGCACTGTAGTAGCAAATCATATCTTCTAGTCTATGACACGGTTTTGATTGGTTCGAAAGATACTTTTACACATTTTAAAATAAAGAGTCAAGTAATTACGGTCTCAATTTCAGACACGCAATTCTGTTTTCAAAATTTGTCATATTATACCCTTGTTTCTCTCAATAGATCTAAGAGCTAAGTGGCTGTGTCAATGGGACGTTATCCCTCATTCTTAGTACCCTCTTCAAACCAGTATGTTTTCTGTACGTCGCTGGCCATTGCCCGATCCTATGTCGTACCCTTGCGGTACGCCAGCGAGCGAGTGAGTACTTTGCTCCTTTGGGGACGGAAGACGCGATTCATCGACCCTGCGGCGCAGATAGTGCTGGCGTGCGCAGGTTGCGAGCGGTGACCGCGTGTGGCGAGACGACGCCTCCGCGTAAGATGATGCCCGTCGCTTCCTCTGCGTGCGCAGCATCCACGGGGCGGTGACGGCGGCGGCGGCCGGAGGCGGCAAGAGCGTGGCTTCGCGCGTCGTCCGACGACAGTAGAGGAGAGGGGCAGCTGAAAAAAACGCATTTAAAAAATCGAAAGCTTTCTCCTTGGTTACTGTACTCACACTATTAAAGCAATATAAAAGAGTAACATTTTTATCGGAATTAATTATTGAGGGACCATGCTCCAGGTGTGGACTGGTAGGTAGAACCGAACAGTACAAATGTAAAAACTTCTTGGTATTATTTCGGAACATTAGTTTTCCTCAAGGACTCATGTGACATTATTGGAAAAGCCATCCCCTTACTCTTATTTGAATCATGAGAAGAGTTTCATTTGTTCAGTTGCTACATACTTAAAGAAATATTTTAAAACAACATAACCCCATTGTCATTGATAATGGTTCAAAAACTGAAGAAGTTAATGAAATTGGTCGTTCATTTAAACCTCGTTTGTTAAAAAAATCGTACTCAATTATAAATGTTATAAAAATATCAATTATAAATGTATAAATTAGTCGCATTTTTTAAATTCATAAGTGTTTTAAACTGAAAATTGTGACAAATTAGTTTCACCACATTCACACGCTAGTGAATTATAATCTCTATCTTTCTGTTTAAATTTTTTCCTAAGTGTATTTCGTTTCTGATAAATGAAGAGTAAAAATTTCAACACCTCCGCATAATTGATATATAGCCATCGAACAAACAATGAATGAACTCTACTTCAGATTTCTTTTCCTTGCTTACAACAACGTATTTTTCATTTACTGATGTATTTCGCACTTTTATGGAGTGTTTATTATCATTGAAATCAATATTAATTTTTATTTGGACGTCGTCGTGCCAACCGTGTGTGGAACAAACGCGATAATCTCGTTCTTAGACAGAGAGAAGGAATATGATGAACACGAAGCTGTGATAGACTTGTAGGAAGCTGTGTACACGGCCTCTTGGAGAATCTTCGTGGGAAGTACTTTTCTCAGCAGCACTGATATGCAGAAGGCTGTGGAGGCGGAGGAGGCGGAGGAGTGAACAATGGTGGTGGCTATCGGCCGGCGAAGAATGCCTGACGCCACCTACTGCAGACGATGATCCTCCGCGACTCCTCACTCTTCGGATTGCACTGAAAGGAAAAGCCTAAATCACGATCTATTGATGAATGCCGACGAGCAAAGATCGATGAGCTGAGCATGATTAAACAATCACCTATCACATTCTTCATTTTCTGTTCAACAATCTTTTACAATTCTTTAGTGTTTCGAGGTTCCTTCAACACGTAACTATAAATTTAGAGTTGTTTTAATATTTACGATTTTAATATTATAATATCGTAACATTACTATAATATTTACGATGTTCCGAATAATGTATGGTTGAATAATAATAATAAGTATTTGTGAACTACCATTTTTGTGTTTCATCAATTACAAATTCGTTGGTAATATCTGAGGAATCAGCTGATAGTTTCAATCTGCCTCTGACTTAGGGTCTTTGATAGGAATTGACGAGAGGTCCCTTGCTTGCCTCCGGAGAGTAAATTAGTTTATTGGCCCCCACGCGGTCGTTCGCAGTTTGTAACTGCTTGTTGCAAACTGTAATTATTGTTGCAGTTTGTAACAATAAATTTATTTATTTATTACAGTTCTTCATGTGCAATACATGTGGTTATTCATACGATACCTAGTATTTTTGAATATAATATTGACGACGTGAAATAGATTTACGGTAGTCTCAGAAATTTAATATAGAAAACACAAGTAAAAATTAGTAAAAATTGTCAACAAAACTTTCGCTAAAATAGAGAATTCTAGTCAAATTAGAGACGATTTTCAAACACAGTGTTTCAATTTAAACGGTATAATAGATGATTCCCAGTTTTTTTTTCATACACCATAATTCATTAATTTGTCTCATCATTGTATTGATATAAACAGAATAGATAACATTACTAAATGTTTCGTAAATGGATATGTACGCTTGACTAGCGCCTGGCAGGTTCATACCTTATACCTTCAATTACTCTTGCAGACGTAAAACGTATGAATACGACAGTGAAACAAGACAACTCAACTCTTCACTTGATGACAGATCTATAATATTTTTCACAGCGAATCGCGAAAAAGAGAAGAATATCGAAGCTTTTTTGCGCTGAGTTCGCGAAGTAGGCGTTATTCGAACCACGAGTCTCCCGACCAAGACGATGACCTCTGCGAAAAGGCCTTCGGTCGTTTTCAGCGAATCACCGTCATCCGCCGATCCTCGCAAAATGCAGATGTAACGCTTTCAGAGAAGGAAAAAAAAAAGGAGAAATTTGATATTTTTTTAGATGTTAAGGTGACAGTAATTGCGTCGTCGGAATGGGTCAATTGATGTTCGAATTTTTCTTTCTTTCGGAAAACGCTGTAAAAAAATGAGTGTCGTATGAGAAATATGTACTCGAGTTAAAATATATGGCTGTCGAAAATCTATTGGAATTCTGATGTGGTTAGAGTTTGTTTAAACAAATGTCCAAATCTTGACAACGATAGTTTCTTTATTGTTGACAATAATGTATCGGATTTGGGAGATATATGTTAATNTTTTTTTTTTTTTTTTTTTTTTTTTTTTTTTTTTTTTTTTGCGATACGAGTTCAACACGATACATTATACTTTTTAATAAAAAAAATCTACTCGTGAAAAATGCGACGTTCGAAGAACGATGCGTGACGCCACGAGCACGCGTGCACAAACCTCATGTGCGTGCGATGTTGCGTGGCAGGCACCGGTTCCCAGCGCGAATTTGACGCCGGGCGCTGAGTTGCCTCTTGATTGGCTGGCGCCGATAAGGACCAGTTACCGGAGCACCAGCTACCGATAAGGACCGCCACCTCCGCTGTGAGAAAGAATAAAGCTGAAGCTACGAGAATGCAGGCATTGCGTCTTTGTTATGAGCTTGTTGTGAAGATTGTTTTCTTCATACCGTGTTGATGAACTATGTGTTAAGCTTGTTAACGATAAGGGCTTGCTGCCCTTGAACGGAGGGAGGGGTTAGTTTTCGTATTGTTTTACAAAATGCTTCTCGTTAATTAGGAGTGAACTTAAGTTTTATTTTTTTCGTAAAAAAACTACAACTTCTCGTAAATATTTTAGTTAGTCTTTATGAAAAAATAGTGTGGGAAAATATTCTAAGAAATAAATTTATTACATGATTGCGATTTTCTTAGACCAGATATTCTGCTACAATATTTTGCTCGTTTAATTACAAATAATATGAATACTTCCAACTCACTATGGATGCCGTAATTTATTCGAAGAAGGAAACTGTCTGGATGATGATGTATCGGTGTAAATTAACTAGTTGGTTTGGAAATTAGTTAATTGTCCTCCACGTGGTCATACACAGTTTGTAACTGCTTTTTTGACAATAAAACTTTATTATAACCCACTTTAAGTAATAATAATAATAAATTTATTGTCAAAAAAGCAGTTACAAACTGTATATCACCATGTGGAGGATAATAAAGTAATTTACTCTTCGGAAGCAAGCAAGGGACCATCCCATCAATTCCGATCAAGGGCTCTAAGGCAGAGGCGGATTCAAAAATGTAAGCAAAAATTCCTAGATAAGATTAAAAGTTAGCTGCGAGTTATATTACTAATAGAATGTCAATATGTTTATAATTTAACACAAAAGATTTATTTACATGTACGAATTATTATCGAACTATAGATTAAACTGAGTATAGTGTTTAAAAATCATAAGAATTAAAATAACACTAAATTCACGATTTATTCTTACAATAAACACGCCCCTAGACAAAGCCTAGAGAACCTGTATAAGAAATCCGTCTCCATCCGAAGGAAAACCGGAGAAAAACCCGGGCCAGGATGGGGCTACAGAATTTATGTACACAACCGTGCCAAAGTTGAGTACACATAAAACTAAATTAATATGAATCATAAGACTCAACAATCATGCAAGAGAATAGTCTTTGAAATCGTTATAAGCTATTTAAAAAGTACTACAGGAATGGTATGATAAAGTACAAGACGGATTTAACTTTTATTAAAATCAGGAGGTAGTTTTTAACCGCGGATTTGAAGAGGTAACATTTACTAATTTATAAGTTAATGCGAAAATTCACCTAGTGAGACTTTTCTAAGCTTTTTTATTGCTAGTCATGGCGGGAGAAATTGATGTTTGAAGCATTGTGAGATTTTGAAATACCTCTCCTTCGAGCTCCCTATAGAAGCAATGTCTTTGTTGAAATTGAAATGTAGTTTTATCTTAATCATAGTAATTTCTAATATTTGATTCGTTAAAGACACACATGACGTACTATTCAATTCGTAGTTTTTTTTCACTAGTTTATTCATGTTCTCGTTCAGCTCTAGTGGAGATCTATTACCTACGAGTAAGTATTGTATTCGCTAGTCAGTGTGTGTCATACAGCTTTGCCATCCCTCAAGAAGTGACTGTACTTGGTTTTTTATATTTCTTAGGGGATATCCGGAAATCCGAGTGTTAGCGAGGATCTTGCTCTCGTCTATTTCCGGCGGACGTTGTTCTTTCTTTCCCACGAGCCTTTTCCTCTGTTCTTCGAAAGAATAAATATTCTTCTCTGACCCCCGTTGTTCGTTTTAAAATGCGCTAACTTTCATGATAATTAAATTTTGGGGGAAATTTTTTATTCAAGGATTGTTTTATATTTTATGACTATATTTGCTTATTCATATTCGATTAAAATAATTATTCATTAAAATCATCTAATAGTATTTTTTTAAATACGCGAATCAGTAAAATGTTATGAAATATAAGGTGCGCAAATTTTATTAATATTTTTTTTTGCTAAGGAAGAAGGAAAATACGCAGAGCTAAAGGGATGAAAATATATTTTGTTAAAAAATTGAAATTTTTCTTCGGAAGGAGGAGGTAAGAGTCTTTTTAGCACTCTATGAAACATTGACATGAAGGAGGCTTCAGTATTGATGTCTCTCTGACAATCGAAACAATTGACAGCTGTCAATTTAGCTCATCACTCCTTAATCCTATTACAAGAGTGAAAGCTCCAACATCAAATTATCTCGAATGGACGCTATGATGAACTCTCAATCAAAATGTGATTACTATTGTGATTGTCCAGATGTATTTAAAATGTGTAAGATAACTAATTGTTTTTTTCCGATTTGAATAATTTCTTTAAATTATTGGGTTTGGGATGTTGATTATCTAGGCATAATAGGGATTATAGCCGAGTTATCCTGCATCAATCGATGTACCATTAACTTGACAATATTTGCTATTTCGGTAGAAATAGCAAAGACAATTGGTTGCTTTTGATATATGTTTTTGATTTTGCAATATTTAAAACAATCATCCGTAACAATGGTATAGCTATTGAAAGAGAAACGTAGACATCCGGAAACAAGTGAACGATACGTATGGTTGATAGAATCACTGAAGATGAATTTAATGTACTTTAATACCTTAATATTGGCTGATTATCTAAAAACAAATTTTACTCTATCACAAAATTAACATTGTCTAGATTCTCGGCAAGTATATTGCTATTCCTAAATATTCGTTTTTCTGGTTTTCACTTAGCACTGCATTTTATTGTTGTTGTTTTTTTCTCTCTCAATTTTTGTTTTGTTTGCAATGCAAGCTTTGATTCTATTGTGTGATGATTACTACTATTCCATTGTTTATTCGTGGTCACAAGTGTGCATTATGTATTTAAGTCATTTTAAACGAGAAAACCTAACCTAATAGGAGATCGGACAGTAGTGTTGGCAATTGAGAACTTGGTTATCTTTTAAACATTCGACTTGTTGAATGATCTGTCCTCACTGTATGACGAAAGTTTTCAGTAATTATCAATGGGGTTGCATCGAACAATTTCTTTGTTAATCAAAACCTGGCGCGAGTAAAACCCAAGGAACTCAATTACCTCCCATATAAATTAAAATTAGATTTTTCCGAAACCAATTTCAATATTTGTCTTACCCCCACAGAAACACTAAAATTTGAGTTTGGTCGGGCCAAGATAGTTTCGCGAGGAAGAAATATTGCGGATGACACATGACGAGCGCGTAAATTGGCGCCGTACGTCACCCTCTTTGGACGGTTTCCATGGGTGTGATTCATTTAAAACCGCTTACCCGGATCAGAAGTGGTCTCAACCTCACGTGCAACGTTACTGGAGTGTACTCATCGATTCGGCTCTGAAAATACGACCATTATATACATAACTAAACATATTATGAACTATTAATTTATATATTCTCATGAGCATAATTATATATATGTAAAATGATTTTCAATGAATGTTACTAATCAAACTAATTTTCAAAGGATTCATTATTTCAAAGAAAATGGGTTAAATATCTCTCAGAGCAGATTTTAACTTTCTCAAGTTAAAGGCGATTACACATAGTATTATAATTCGGTTTTGATCTCTATCGGTAGATCGTTCTATAGACTGTATTTTTTTAAATTTTAATACTCATATTCACTTATAATGATGATAAGTATAATATGGAATAATTCCACTTTTGTGCGTAAAAGTGTAGGTCTAATTTAAAACATTTTCGTCGTATTTCTGATTTTCTTGTGCAAAAACTCATTGAAATAATGTTTTATGAAATCAAGCGTCTGAAATCACGGGAAAATGACTCGTTAATTTCAATTCAATGTTTCCATGTACCCAACCATTCGTTTTTGTTTTTTTTGATCCGTTAAGTCGTAGTCCGATCTGAAGGGCAGCTGTTAATTTTTGCTTCATTTGTCTTTAGGAGCGCATATTCGCTTCGTTAGAGCGATCTATCGGCGAACTCGTGTACTGTTGTGTGGACTACCCCTTTCATGCTTTTTTGAATAAGAACAAGCGCTTCGATCATTGTTCGCATGACCTGTTGTGAATTTGGTATTCTACCCCTCTTTGTCACCTCTACTCTATAAAAAAGAGTGGAAGGGGATGTTAGAAATTAGGTGACGGTTCTCAACTGCTCAGTACGAAGTAGTGTCTTAATTTCACCATGGATTTTTTTTTCTTGCTTCTGAATAAGATTACATTTCTCGAACTTATTCAACTTTCTGTGACACATCTTTCTCCGGAATGTTGGTGCTCAATGAGTTCTGGAACCATGAATTGATCCATAATATTTTAGACGTATGCGGAATGTCACATTGAATATCTCATGGTAACAAGTTTTTTTAGAATACCGCAAGGTTCGAAGTTAAATGTATATTATACGGAATTTTGTAATTATTTATGTAATCTATGTTAATTGTTATCAACAGTTGTTCATGGAAATGTACTATTTCCTGGTGAGTTCCTTGATGTATGGGAAAGGAGGAAATATCTTACAACTAGTTATAAAAAAGATACCATCACTACGAAAAAAAACATCGTAAACAGATGAGTTCTCTTGCGAAATTCAGGACGGATTGATTTCATGTGTAACTCATAGATCAACAAAAATATTCCCGGAAATCGTGCAAATTTCTCCTTGCTCCGTTTTTGTCACATGATGATAAAGAATATTGTCTCGAAATTTGTAGATTAAAGTTTTCTTTTCATGACGAAGAACCCTTTCGTAGTTAATGCGAATCATAGCCCGCGCTTTGCGTTGCGCTTGAAACTAGAGTCCTTAATTCAAGAGAACCGTCAGCCTCGTCTAAGAGCTGGTTTAAAAAAAAAATTTTTTGTGGGGCCATTGGACTCGTCAACATCAAGGACATTAGAGCACTTCGTAATTTCTCACAACAGCTGTATTTACTACGCAGAAATTATTATAATTCGCGGCAGCTGTTCACTTGATGCTCGTCTCTGATTGGTGGAGACATGAAAGAATCATTAAAAAAAACCCAACTACATCTACTTGACACCACTATGAGAAACTGAACGTATAATTTCCGATAGTATAAGAAATTCCGCATTATATTTCTTTCTCTATCGTTCCTCTCTTGATCAAGGTCTCTATTTGGAACGAGCCACTGCGTGACGCTGTCTGCGCGTGTGTTCGTACCCTGTTAACCCTTCGCGGTCCCCCTTACACCCCCTGCAGTGACCCCGTGGAGGGGAGATCCGCTACCCCTCCCTTCCGACCCCACCCCCGCACGCGTGCCCTGCCGAGGGGTGTCCATGATTCCCGGGATGGACGAGACTGGGCGACATTTTTCCCGGTTGGCTTTCGCTTCGGCGGAAATGTGGACAACTGGCTTGACTAGTGTTATTTCAAAAAAACGCTGTCCTAACTATCCTTGTCCCTATTTTTTTCTTCTTTTTTGCGTTTTTTAATGCTCGCTGTATTCATCTATGTGTGTTCTTAAATTGTAGAAATAGATTAATTATGTCTCTTTCAGTACTCTTATGATGAAAATATTTTTTTTCTTATAATACTGGACATAATGGATGGGTAAATTTTTGTTTAAATAGGTTAGGATTACTTTAATTTTATTCCCATATATACCGAAGGGAAAAATAAATGTAGCTCTAAATATAATTATGTAATTATTTTCCTTCGATTACATCGTGTAATAGGCAAACAAACAGAAACCTTTCTTCCCCTTCCCCTTAGAATTATTTTGATAGAGCATTCTGAGTCAAACAATATTTTTATCCTCCTATTCAATCCATCGAGATAATAACAACTTATATAAATAGTATCATTTAACCACGGTTTTCTCTGCCCGTACTGGTGGTGTGAGTATTCCTCGAGTTAAAAACTTGAACGGTTCGCTGAAGCCGGAAGCCGTCCGCTTGTTAGATGTCCCTTTCATTCTTCGGTCAAAAGTCTCGATACTTGGATTATCGATAGACGTTCTCTGACATCCTGCGCTCCCCAGAGTCGTAAAACTCCGAGTGACAGTGTCATAAATGTTATTGATGGTGTTCGATCAAGTTGTTGATACGATGCCCATTTTTCTTTCGCGTCCTCCAACTCAATCGATAAGGAAGACTTGGGAGTTATTAATGCGACTTTATAATTTTTTTCCCTCCAACCATATCTGGATGTAAATTAATACTACGATAATGGAGTTACAGTAGAATGGAGGTTTATTCGGAAACGTGCTATAAATTTGGACAGAAAAAATTATCTGTACCTAAGTAAATGTTGGGTGAATTCGTTAATGATTTGGTTCTCTTAGTTCAATACAAAAAAACAACAACAACTAATGATTCAAATATTTGTATTAAATTCAAAATACGAACGTGAAATTACACACTTTTCAATGAAACGGAAATTAGATATTGAATACTCCTTTGGTTTATTGAATAATATTGTCACGTTTTAACGAGGTTCGTTTCAACAAAGAATGAGAAAAAAATTCTCACGTTTAATGAGATACATTTCTATTTCGTTACGATCCAAAAAATGTTAATGTCATTTCGATATTCTTTAAATACGACCCCTTTTTTTTTGTCGAACGCGGTGCCGTGCACATATCAGCATGACAAAGTGCTCAATTGTTGACCGCTTCTCGCGAGTCAAGACTTTCTCGATCTCCAACCCTCTTTTGTCATCCACCAGGTGCAGGAAGACGCTCTTCGCCTTTTGCTTCCGAACGTTATAAAGTATCGCTTCCAGATCCGTACAGCCAGTTTCCATACGCGTGCATCCTATTANCCCCCCCCCCCCCCCACTTGTCTCGAAACCTCGTCTGGATAGAATCCCACCCTAGCGTCAAAATCTATAACGGCTGCTCCAATTGGCTGGCGTATTATTAAGAGCAGAACCGAAGACTCGTTTGTATTGGCAACTGTCCACGGTACCTGCTCGCGACGCGGGCCAGGTGGTGGAACTCGTCCCCCGAAGGGTGGGTCTACCCTCTCTCGATCTGATTCTGATCGCTTCGTCACCGCCACCCTTTCGCCCAGTGAGAGGGTGGGGGGGGGGGGGGAGAGGGAGAGAACGCGTGGCCGATCGGCCGGCGTGTGCGAGTAACACACTCTTCCCCTTGTGCCATGCGAAGCCGACCGCTCTTCCACGGCTCGAACGGGGGAAACGCGTGAGGTAAGAGGGGCGGCGATTTGACGCGTATTGGACGGAGTTCTCGATCGTGCCGAGGCGATCAGCAACGAACCTCTTAGCGATGCCGGGATCCGTGAGCAGCGCGGTCGCGCAGGTAAGTCGGTGACGGTCGGTTCTTCGGAGATACCGAGTGACGTGTGCCCGAACTAAACTGTCACTTCGACACCGAGGTGCAACCATAATTCTTTTGGATTACTGACAGTTTATATTTTGTTTTGTTTTATTACATATCAACATAAATTTTATATATGCATACGCTTCATATACCGATATAATGCTTGTGATTTATATCTTTGTATTACGTGTCCACATGTGCTTTTTATGCCGGTTTCAAGTGATGCACCAAGACCAAAAAGAAGTATATCCATTTTATGTAACTTGTGGTGTGCAAGTACGTAACGAGGATATAATTAAAATAATCTTTGGAAAAAATTTGAGTGAAGAAAATGATTAGTTCGAGGTATCATGCTACATGTCTGAAGTGACGGTTCTACAAAAAACTACCTGGTTCTGAATGGAGATCCGAAGAACAGTCTCAACGTGTTGCACTTGTTTTATAGTCTTTCGGATGTTTACAAACATTCGACGCAGACGGAGGAAATCGAAGAACGGGTTATTTAGATCGACGGGACAAAAATTTCGAATGACTTGGGTGGCGTACATACGAATTATGAAAGCACATATTTTTACACCCATTACATTTGTACAAATATTGTGGGTGTAATAAGCGTTATGTTTAGTTTTTATAACAGTAAATTACAGCTAAAACGTCGCCTCGTTGTGATTGAAGAAAAGTTACACAAGTTCCGCTGTTTAGTTTTCGGGGTGCCATTCATAGAAAGTTTGTCTAGGTAAGAGAAGTAAATTTATCTTATTAGTTAATCTCAAACTAAAGGTTGACTGAAAAAGGTAATAACACGCCTCACTTGTTCATGAAACAGGAAGTGAAGTTGCGACGACATTATTTGACTGGAAATAGAGAATGTTTCATTTCCTCAAGAAGTAACTCCTCTAAGACAACTTCCTACCCTTGTCTCGATGTCCTTTAATGGCGACGCGTTCTTCCTAATTACTTGTGAACTATGAACTAATTTTCGTCTTGTCATAGGTTCTGACGCCGTTTGAAATCCAACCCTGTCACCAATTTCTTCATCCGACTTCTTAACTTCTATAACACGACGGAAATTATTCCTCCCATCGGTCACGAAATGGGAAAAAAAATGTCAGTTTTCTGCGGTTCAATTCGCATAAAGAAACGCAGTCATGACGCTCTCTGTTGTAAAACGAGAGAAGCATTCGTGTTTTTTATTTGTACCTGCTAATCGTTTCACTGGATAGAAAGGTCGCGTGATTTCATCTTACGCACGTGAAAGATTTCATGTCTGTTTCGGTCACAAATCGAGTTTTGATGGATTCGAAGTTATAAAAATGTAGTTGGTAAAGAATGATCGTAAAGTTAAGTAGACTTTAAGGCAATGTGATCGATTTGCTGGAAATCATGTTTTTAATTCTGTGATATCGAGTGAATACTTGTCAGTAAACGGGAATTTGTAAGTAAGCGAAAAAAATAGCATTTTTTATTTCTAGAAAAACGTGTTTCTTTGTTCAAGTTTTTGTCGTGGTGTATTTTCTTATTTATTTATTTTTGTTTATTCTCTTCAATCAACATTTTTACTCAGTCTTTTTTGTCTTAAGAAGGTTTTCTTTTTCCTTTCCGCATCTCTTGCCTCCAAACCGGAATAAACCTCCCATTTCCCGATCGCCTCGGCCAAGTCGTCTCTGTTGAACCGCAAACGTCAGCTGCACACATCGCTTGGCAGCACCGGTTTACTTTTCCGATGGAAACAATTCGCCAGAGTCTGTTACATAAGAGAAACTATGTCCGCACGGTTTATTGGGTATAGCCATTTTTTTTCTTTTCCTTCGGTGTTTGGATGTCTTCCTTCGTCGTACGGACAATGAACACGCGTTTTCCCTGTGACAAGTGCACAAACAACGTATTTTCTTCGTACAATTATCAGTAGTTATTGGTTTATCTCCTGACCAAAGTCGTATAATATATTGATTGCTTCTTTAACCGCAAAACCACAATAGTAAATCACAATTAGTGTTCGCTTGTTTCTCTTTATCGAAGGAACTCGCTTGTTTTAAACGTCGTTGTTCTCGAAGGAAACAAACGCCATGTAAACAATAACGTGTTTCACATGAAATAAATAACATTTATACTGTGAGGGATAAAACAACAAATATAAATATATTTGTTTAGATTCGTAGTTCCGGTGACAATCAAATTCTTTTCCTAATTCATGACCATATTAAACGTCTTTATATAGCTCAATCAAACCGTTTTATTTTCGTATAGCAATAATCTGAAGAAAAAAAATCTTCAAAAAATATATTTTAATATAATAATAAGTGTGAAAGCAATAATATATTTCTGGTGATGCGAAGGAATAAACTATTCGAGGTGTCCATGAGCATACACAACTCACGAGCAATGAGTATTGAAAACTTATCGCATGTCGATTTGCATTTCGTCGATAACTTGTGAAGTGCGTCTATACAGCGAAGGAAACAGGTTTGAGAAATCGAAATCATCAACTACTGCCATTTTTGACGGTTTCTCATCCAAGGATTCCTTTTAAGCTGTAATGAGTGTAAGTGGGACATGTGTAGGTTTTTTTTTATTGCTTCCATGTGGGAATGGTTTGTGAAAAGCTGACGAAGTTGGAGGTTGATGTTAAATTTAAGTTCGATGTCAGCGCTATGTTAGAACTCAGTTGAGACATCTTCAATGGTGAAATCGGCTATTGCCTTGAGAGGACTTTAAACATGACAATGTGGCTTCGATTTTTTTTCTTTTTTTTAGAAATGGGAGAATGGATTTTCTTTTGCGATGATCTTGCACATATCCAAAGGCTGCGGAAATCATGCTTGTTGCTTGGGCATGAAGCGTGCTTGTTGATCAAAGAACAAGCCTTTAACGCAGTAGAATTAAATACACAAATTTGTGAAATATGCTGTAAAGAGTGTAGTAACATTATTGCTACTTTCTCTAAGAATATTAAACCTGGGNCCATTGTTTCTAAAATAAAATATTTTTTTATCAGTATCCGCGGTCGGGGGGGGGGGAGACTCGGGGTGCCCGACTCCTCCCGATATTTTTTTGTGTTGTAATGAAAGAACATAATTTGCACAAAAAAAACAAAAAACAAAAAAAAACACACACACATCAAATGAAGAAATTGAAAGTATTTCGAGGATAAATAACTCAAATGTCAACATAAAGAAATTTTCACCGGAAGCCCGGACGCTTTCCGATTTTAATTTTTTTTCACGAACCTGTCACAAGCTTTAGGTTTTCGGTACAGAACTCAATTCTTTCACATCGAAATATAATATTAGATTTATTGTATAAAAAATTTCACTCGCCACGCACCAAACATTTTTTGACATTCGACACAAAGATAAAAAGAACGTAATTCGTATTTGCTTCTGATAAATCACGTATTTACGAAACGGAAAGTAATATCCCACACCTTAGTTGTCACTCATACCGAGTTGTTACTTACAGCCCCTGCTCTTTTATTCCTTTCACTTTGCAGGATCATATAAATATTTTAACCCACTTGTTCCGAGAGGTCATAAAATTCTTATAAAATCTTATCATGAAGAGTAATGATTCCATGAGATGAAGGACGTAGCGAAAAAACGGTCACGACACCGTGGCCGAGTGCTTGTGCGGATATATGGGCCTATTCTTTGGCGACCGCATTCGTTCCGTGTTTCTCCGCGCTCCCGCTTCTGACCCTCGCTCCGCGTTTTTCATCAAGGAGCACGAATGTAAACCTCAACTATCGTCCGCCGCATTCGTATATATTCAGTAGTAATTATTGTCAGATCTAATAAATCACGGAAAGGAGCGCTGAGAAAATGAAAATTTTTTCTGGGGATTATCATAAAAAAATCGTTTGAGAAATTAACGCGAGGTATTTTTATGCGTTTTATATTCGGGAAGTATCGTTCCGAATAATAATAATAAAAAACCGGAACGAAAAAGAAGTTTCCGTTCGCATTGCCGGAGAAGGGGGGGGGAGAGAAAAAGACGGTGCCGTAAGCGTGGTAAATTCTGACGTTTCCTCCACCATCCCTTTTCCTCCGAAGGGGTTCTGTGTTTGAAAGTTTAAAAATAATGTGCTACTCCGAGAATGCCTGTGCCGCCGCCGCCGCCTCGCTAAGGTAGCAGTCTCTTTGGGAGAATTGGAAATATTTCGCCTGCATCGTTGAACAGTTTGCCGCGTTTGCTACATCGAATCGATGGATTTTGTTCCGCTTATCTCAAGCGGTGGAGTTCTTTTACTTCCTCTTCTCCTCCCTCTCTCCCCCGCTCGCTCATTCGCCGTGGTGGATTCTCGAGTTGTAGGGCTCCTCCGGTGCGCGGCGGTCGCCCTCAAAGAACGGCAATCGATGGTGGAAACACATAAAAAAAAATAGAGAAAAATCGGGAGGGAGAGGTAGAGGTGAAGTTGGTGGTGTTTAAACGCGGCTCTTGGTGAGATTTGCATACATCGGAAGTGGTGACCGCTCTTCGGATACGTGTACGGGTGAAGGGAGAAAGAAAGGGAAGTTTCTATTGACGGAGATAAAAAGGACACGCAAAGAGAGGGAGGGAGGGAGGTAGAAAGGTAATATTGTATGAACAAAAAGTCGAAGCGAAAATTTAGTTTTAACTGAGCAAATTTGTTGACAAATAAAGAAGTAAATGACTTTGGTAATAAATTGAATGTACGAGAAATTTCGTCATGAGCAAAAAAAGAAAAAAAGAAAAAGAAAAGAAGTAAAGTCGAAATGAGTTGTCCAGAAATAAGGTTCTACTCCCAACACATTCCAAGTCAATTCTCGACTTTGCTTTGATTTCATTAACTCGTTCGTGAGTTATCGGATAAATTTAAATTCTTCCCTCGCACATACGACATTCAACATCATCACAAATATTTGAAAAAAGACACTCCTGAAGCCAATTCAGATTCTGATCTGAAGATATACCGAATTTTTTTTCTCTACCGATTCCTCTACTTTTCTTACATGTACATAATTGGAAAGTAAAAAAAAAAAGAGGTTCCATTTAAGAAGTGAAAGGAATGAGATTTGTGTGAAATATCATGACTGCGTTAAATTTATACATATATCGGTAATCAAGTACCGGAAAACGAAATTTAAAATAATCAGGGGGAAGGGAGTGCAGAATTTTGTATATACGAAAGAACAGAAATAAGTAATGAGACGAGACCGAAAATTTGTAAATCGAGAGTATGCAGTTTTACGCGTGGAACCCCTGAGATCGTAAAGAAAGAGATAAATTTTCTATCAAGAGATCAGTTGCATCCTTTGCTCAGAGTCGGTCGTTCCCTGAGTCTACTAATGAACTACCGCGGTGCGATTCTTCGAGTACCGCCCGCTTTTGAATTGCGATCACTGGAATATTCTGCGTTCATTATTCCTCTTTTTTCTCGCCTCCTGTCATTAAATCGATGTGGCACGAGTCGAAATATCAAAAGGCGAATTTGCATTTTTGCACTTGGAGCACTCTCCGGTTCTTCTGCTGCGTTTTTGCTGATTCGGTTTGGAACGAACTGCGGTATTTCTCGATGGAAGATAATTTTTTTCGTTTTAGGAACCAAATGTAATGTTGTTTTTTTATCAAAAAAGAAGAAATGTAGTAAAATAATATACTTTATCTCTTGCTAATAAATATTTGCCAATACTTGACATTATTCACGTCTAATTTAATCATAATTTAATAGAAATATTTATGTAAGCACATTTTTGTTGAATATCACGTCTTTTCAGCAGTTGATTCCTGCCATTGTCGGGTGATTGTAGAGTATAAACAAATGTGTTCTTTTTATCACCAAGATAAAATTAACACATTTATTCATACATTGCATTCACCTGACGACGGCAGGAATGAACTGCTGAAAAGTCGTGATATTCAATAAAGATGTGCTTACATAAAAGGTTGAAATAAATATTTCTAATTAAATTTGCCAGTACTACTTTGTCCGCTTATATATTTGGGTAGATTCTTCAGAATTTATTCAGAGAAAAAACGTCGAAATATTTTTTGTTAATTTTTAAAGACAATAAATAATTACACTAAATTTATATCACATATTTTAAACTCTAAGTGTTTGTAATTCCGACTTAGTCAATAAAAGTCGATCAGATCGGATCGATCAGAAAAGATCAAATCAATTGTACTCATAGGCTTGAGAGCACCTTACGAACCGTTAGAGTTAAAATTATTTATTTATGCGAGAGACATTATAGAAGCATTTCTAGTGATCGCGCGGAGCAAATATCAACTACACCTCTGTCCTTGAAGGAGATCCAGACCCTTTTCCTATATCATCCCTCTGCAGAGAAGAAGGGCGCCTCTTACATAATAGTTTATTCAACGAACCAGTTCTTTGCTTAACACTGCAGCACCTGCCGCTGCACTTTATTTAATTACAATAGCTATATGTGTAACGGTTTTACAGGTTATTGTGTTTTTTTTTTATTTCCTCAAATCAGGGACGTCTTTGAACTATTTCTCTCGGAGTTCAGTCTAGGATTACAATAGTATAATCTTAAATTTATATTTTAAAATATTCATTATGCATCCCGAATATATTATTGTGTTGTTATGCGAGTGGAACTTATTTATATATTTGCGTACAATAGAGTAGTAATAACATTTTTACGTTTCATCAAATAGGCAAAAAGGAATTTTTGTGTATAAAAAAACAAACCTATTTATGGAACATTACTGATATGAACGTATTAGTTCCTCTTGGTGTTGAGACATCCTCTAATACAAGTACATTTCAGCGAATGCTCAAACTATTATCTTATCGAGATACTTCTATCGCCTTACTAAATGTTTTATGATGTTATCCTAAAACTATGATTCGTATTATATTTTTCTTAAAAAATCGTATTTTTTTCTGTATAGTATTTTAGGGAATTAAAATAAATGTGTATCACGCAGTCCTATTAACAGATTTTAATAGTTTTGGTATTAAAGGCCGCGATGCGTTGAAAATATTGGGGTGTTGTCATGTCTCATCATTAAGATTAGCCTCCAATCGCTGGACACCTGCGGGGTGCATCAACCGTCAAAATTACTTGCAGACGCAGTCGCATCTATGATTAGACTTTCATCTCCCCCCCACCCACCTTCCACCACACTCCTCGCCTTAACATATCCCCTGCTTTTCCTTCACCCCTTTAAAATGACACTTCTCCCAGCAGTTGCAGTTTTGAAATAAGACTCGCGGCGCACTCGTTACCTATGTTGAAAATTTGTTGATGAATAGCGTGCGCCCCGTTCAGACGAAGCCATAAACCACACGACTGAAATAAACTCAGAGGTGGTGCTCCTGGAGGCATAAATTGGAACTACGAGTGTTAGAAAAGGACGAAGGACTCGCGATTTTTTTCTGTGTGTGTGTGTGTGTGTGTGCGCGCGCGCGTGTGAACGTGTATTGCCGTAGGTGGACGTATATAGACGTTAAAGTAATGTTATGATGTGATTCATAATGGCTCTGGGAGTTTTTTAATGATTCATTCATATGTTAAGCAATTCTGTAATAAAAGAACATCTGATAACAATGAATGTAAATATATTGTCGCTGACAAATGCGACAATCGAGAAATATAAATTCTGATAAAACCCGCCAAAATTTTAAGAGTTTGTATGAGATTACACTTCAATCTTTAAACACATCATATTTTTACACAGAATACATAACACTTCTTAAAATTGAACTGTAGAAATAAATTTAAGTTCGAAAACTCCACTAAATTTCGGATTCGACTTGTTAAGTACGAGGTTGAATATAACAAGGAACTTGAAGAGTTAGCTCGCCTTCTCTCCCAGACAATTTTAACGTGATGCATTGGTGCAGTAAAGGTATCTGAATCATCTTCGGTGTTATTGCACATTGCGAATCAGGTGTGCACATTTGCATATTGCACATTTAGTGCATACTTCTGACTGTATCGAGGTGTAAGAAGACGTTTATAAGGCCATTAGATAAGAAATCTTGCCCTTCTTTAATTTTTTATAACGTATTGTGCATTTAATTTATTTTAGCAACTTGCGTATAAGTATAAGTTACTAAAATCATAAGATTTACAGTTGAAATACACGGTTTAATTCCAATTATATTCCTGAAATTTAAAATATGTTTGATTCATAAGTGTTGCCGTATGGCTCATATTAGTTTAGTTTTATGTGTACTCAACTTTGGCACGGTTGTGTACATTAATTCTGTAGCCCCATCCTGGCCCGGGTTTTTCTCCGTTTTTACTTCGGGTAGAGGCGGATTTCTTATACAGGTTCTCTAGGCTTTGTCTAGGGGCGTGTTTGTTGTAACAATAAATCGTGAATTTAGTGTTTCTTCAACTCTTATGATTTTTAAACATTATACTCAGAATAATCTATAGTTCGATAATAACTTGTACATGTAAAATTACAAATATATTTGCGTTAAATTACAAACATATTGACATTATATATGTATTATAACTCGCAGCTAACTTTTTATCTTATCTAGGAACATTTTGCTGAAATTTTTGAATCCGCCTCTGCCTTAGGGCCCTTGATCGGTATTGATGGGATGGTCCCTTGCTTGCTTCCGGAGAGTAAATTAGTTTTTTTCCCCTCCACGTGGTCATACGCTGTTTGTACTGGTTTTTGACAATAAATTTATTATTCATAAGTTTGGGAAATTGGTGTGAGTGATGAGATCAATAAGAGTATACATTATGTTGAGAACATGGAAATGGAAATGATTTAACAAGTCGAAATGTTGTAAATTCATTTTCGAGCCCATACACGTTCACCCACAGACTTGTTCGTGAATATATTAATCGCCCGACTCAAATTAGAGTCCGCTTCAAATTATTGTATCTGTTGCTTTCTTCGCATCTATGTTGTAGCGTACGTCGACACTCGACGCGTTTCCGAACTATAATCGACTTGGCATCGGCTACTTGAAGATGCTACCGAAGAAATTCGATTGCGTAGGTATAGAAGGAGTAACGGATGATGTTGCCCGTCCCATTCGGCTTTTGCCAAGGCGGGTATTTTGATGCATTGCATGTGTTTTAGATCGGGCATTGTTTTAGAGCGAGGAGAAGCCTCGTTTGTCTCCGATCTTCGTTTGTTTGCATGCTTTATTAATACGGATGTCGCCTTCGATGGCGGGTTATTTTTGGAAGTGGATTAGGACGTGTACAGAATGAGTAATAATTATGAAGTGGAGTTCGCTGTAATTTCTTTTCGGTCCTTGACTTAAAATTTAAATGTAGGATGACACAAACACGGAAGGATTTCAAACAATGATTTAAAAAGTGAAATGTCATTTAATATTAAAATTTTCTCTCCTCAACCATCTGTTTTCAGAAAAATATTCGTATTTCGATTAAGAATAGGTTTGACGTATTGGGGTGTGGTTATTATAAAATAAGTACGTCCAATCAATTATATGAAAAATTATTTTAATTGAGAATACTCCTTGAAAATGATTATGGAATTTGTTTTTCGTTTCAATAAATATCTCAGAAAAAAATCCGCTATGAGAATGTCTGTATCACCACATCTCTTTGTTCGTACTATTATTGGACTACGTAACGCCGTAAACACAATAGGTCTCTGGTTCGAACCCAGACAAGTTGCCGAGAGGTCGCGGTCACCGCAGCGTTCTCGATATGTCTGCCGCGAGTGCAAGAGGACCAAGTTGAGTGGACACACAAGGAACCAGTTAAACTGTGAGAAGGGGCCAGGAAGATACTTTGTTCTAACAAGTATGCACGCCATTGAGCCTGGTGCAGGCGACGTTCTGATGCTCAACTCACAAGACATCGAGACGGCGATACACCTGCTGCAATCGCTGTCATCACTATCGTCGTCTTCAGACATCGTCACCACCGCCCTCTAAAAAATTAAAAAATACCACATCGAAATGCAGTGATGTTAGGACAAAAAAGTAAAATCAGTCCTTATGCACGTCAGAGAATATATATTTAGATATAATGAACATCAGTTGATGCTTCTGTATGATACTCATTATGTCTCACTAATAAGTCTGTATGAATACTTCCATTGTCACCAGCTAACAGTTGCCTGTCTGAACCGTTCAATTGTCTTTTTTTTTTTAAATCTGGTCGTATTATTTGATGACATTCGTTATCGCTATATACTTTTAACCCAATAAGTATATAGCGACAAAACAATGTTTTATCACGAAGCTTATTTCAAATAATATTTTTTTTAAATTGATGTGGATATATTATTACTAAAACATAATTAATTACTTGAAGATTTGAAACAAGATTTTAAAAAATAACAATTTGGAATATTTTTTCATAACGTTAATTCGGTTTTTTTCCCATATGAGGAATAATATATTTTAGAGATTGGGAATTAGTATTGGTGTGAGTAAGAAATCGATTTTGATCCACTTAATATTATTTTCTTCAAAGCAAAATCCTCTTCGGATGCGTGCCCGCCGTCCTCTCACACCTTCTCAATCGCCTACTGAGGACAGAAATATCCTCACGCCGCATCTTCGCCGACGATGCGGTAGGTGCAGCAACGTTAGGGGCACAACTTCCACTTCACAGGCGCTAAGTGTAGCGACACAAATCACTCACGGCCGGATGCTACTCTCGAAGGGGAAAAAAGGGCAGATTTTTCACTTCCTGCCTCCTGATTGGTTAATTACTGCGGTGCTTGGATGATCGAGATCTGAGGAATTGATTTGTTCGGATTTTTGTTTTCATCGTAAAAGGAAACGTACCAGTGCATTGGCGGTATTTCAAATGAAAGTAAAGGGGAACTCATTTGAAATTCATTCGTTCTTGAGAAATCGTTACGAGTTGAAAGTTATAAACCATTCCTCTGTTTCTTACACTCCTCAGTTTAGAATTAGTGCTATATTCGGACGGTTTCTGAGTTTTTCCCTAATGTAATTCATAAATCACTATAACCTCAACGAAACTTTTATTAACTTAATATCAGAGCGTTTGAAGCCGATAAAACCTTTCCGCCTTTGATATGTTAAAAAGTAAAGTATTTTTTAGCCACAAATAATTATTACGATATACATAAAATACTTAAGGTCAAAGAGATCTATTAAAGATCCATTTTCCCCAAAACTAACAAATAAAATAAGATTCGAGATTCCGGATGCTCGCGCTACGTGTCCCATCTTCAATTTTACACGCGTCATAAATATCCCTCTCTCCGGAATCTGACTGATTTCAAACGAAGCCGATCTCTTTGAGTCATTTCTCTATAACCCCCGATTGACTTCATTTCTAGGAAGTAAGAACGTGCTCCCGAGCCAAAGTCGTTTTCCAGAAAGAAACGTGGAATGGGCACTTAATGCAACTTAACTTTTCTCGCGAGGTGAAAGGGAGCAAAGCGTTTGTAGATAAAAGGTTTTGAATAATAATGGAGAAACGTATTATGTACATATCTCTCTCTTTGATGTTCGATAATTTATGATCCTCGATAGTTCTAGTCGGCATAGCTTTAGCATATATAATTTTAAGTGCTAGCTAATGACACAAATAACGTTTGCAATCGTCCTACGCGTGCGTGGCGGTGATGTAGAACGTTCAGACGATGATCGAAGTGGTTATGGAATGATGAGCTAAAGAAAAGGAGGGGAAAAAAAAGATGTTCCGTCTGCGTCGCTTCGCAATTATTTTATAATAACCGGTTATATGAGCCCTCATAAATTGGCCATCACCCACTCTGTAGAGTGAAGAACATTGATATCTTGTGTACTAACAGAGACGAACCTAATTTACATACAACATAACTTTTGGAGAGGGGACTTGTAAGGTTGCCAAATAGACACAGTTTTTTTTCCCCGTAGTGTGAATGAAGGACTTCGTGAGAGGTTGGTGTAAGATTTGAATATGAAGAGTACAATATCCTTGACTTCGGAGATCGTCGAATCAGAGAGTTGGAGCAAGATCGGACGAGTGATATCGTTGACGACAATTGTATACAATTGTAATAGTCAACAAGAAATTTGAGCGAAGTTGGGACGGAAAGAAAATATAATGCAGTAACAGAATATCGCTCCTGAGTTAAACGGGTACCCAACAAATTTTCTAAAGTTATCAGGACTACTGTACTTTAAATATTGTTTTATTTGTAAATGAGAAATGTTGCGTACTATTGAAGCTTATCTNGGGTGGTCGACCCACCTACTAACAGTGACCTGTTACCTGGGTTTACCAACAACTTGGCCCACGTGGAGGGGTTAGTAGATGTGGTTATTGATACTAGGAGGAAGGAAGGTTGGCTTTTCATTATTCACAGCTATATGAACATAAATGTGAAAAAGCTACAAATTTTCTGGCCCCATCGGGAATCGAACCCGGGATGACTTAATGAGAAGCGACAACACTACCACCTGCGCCACCGGTGGTCTATACTTAACACGGTTAATATTTGAGAAAAGGATACATCTCGCATATGGTACATTCGTATACTCACCTATATAAAATGTTGTCAAGGTTAAACTTATTTTTCTTATTCTGTTCGCTAATCGCATGAATTCCAAAGAGCAGAAACCATGTTGGTGATTGAGAGACTTTACAGTTCGCGTTTGTCTCGATGCCTTGGTTCAATGTTGTTATCGTTCTGATATAACCAGGTAGCTGTTGGGAGGCTGTTACAGGTGACGTGAACAAATTGACAGCGTTCGCGTGGGTTACTGGTGTCGTTGCGACTATCAGTAGTCATCTCGGATCAGCTATATATGGAGGAAGTCATCTTCACGGAATAAATGTACAGATTCTTTTTCGTTCTTAGTAATGTGGCTCTTACGAAGAATTTTTTTTCCAACGAGGACGGGTGTAACATTTGATGTACTTCGTTCTCTTGTTAAATGTGAAACGCTTGCGTCAGTTTTTTTAAAACAGAACACAATTGTGAACTAATTTGTTTCATTGTTGAAGATCTCGTATTAAGATCTTCAAATAAACGTGAGTTTCCTTGGTGAACTAGTGAGACATACTAATGCAGTTTGATGTATTTATTTGCTATATTTTTAGATTTTTTATTTACGTTCATTATATGATCAATATACATAAATAAATTACTAGCGACCTTTTTTCGACGATCCCAGTATATCATAAAACAATAAATATTCTGACAGTCCTAAACAAGTAATGATTTATATACTTTCACAATATAAAAACCTTAGAAAAACGTCTTTCTCAACTTTAGTAGGGTAAGTGGAAGGTGTACCTTAAGGCTATGCAGCGTATATGAAATTATGTAATTTTTACATTTGTGCTTTCAATAACCATTTGATTTTTTTGAACCAACATTAATTTGACTTTATCATTTTCCCTCTAAATTGATCTTCCAGAACCAATCCACAAAGAGTTGAAGGAAATATCTAAAAAATAAATAAAAAATATTGTTCATCAGATCCCGGTATATGTCATCCTGTGCCAAGTTATTATTCCTGCTCAATGTTGTTTAACCACAATTCCTCTCCGAGAGAAGTGTCCCTACCGTTACCAAGTAGGTCGGAACCACTCTTCCCCTATCGTCCGCCAAAATCACAATTCTACCTCACATATCCACTAATTACAAACCCCGAAAAAACTTCTGCTATCACGATATCTACCTTTCCTTGAGCCAATGCGGCCGTTGTAGCCACTCTGTCCTTCTTGAACGCGTGCGAGCCGCCCGTATATTTCTCTGGCATAGTGGAGCACCGATTATTGCTGATACACCACGTGACTCACGAGGGAAATATATTTAACTTGTCGCCAGCCAACAGCGCTGCCATCGCCGGCAGACGCTAACTGCACAGGTCGAGTGCGTAAAAAGAAATGTATCAACTCATTTCCATAGATAAATACGAGTGTTTATGGCATCTCTGGGCGGAGACGATTTTCGTGTTAAGTGTATGCTGAGGTTTTTTGTGACGTAATATTTCCCGGTGGTTACGTCTTGTTACAAGGAACTCTTTTCTTTGTTATCGTTATATTGTAGAATGTAAATGATGTGTTTCACTACATTCCTCAGTCTGGTGTATAATAATTATTGTGAAGAAGTCCAAAATAAAACAGCACCGTTTCGGAAATATATATTTTGTCGTCATCAAAAACCACGAAGTTATGGAGTTAGTTAACCAGTATACTCCTCACCATCATAAAAAATAATCATCTAATTACAACAAGTATAAGGTATTTACACCACCCTCCTGTAGAAGTTTACATACTCACGTGATCAGAAAGCACTACGTTAAACACCACATCCCAATAGCAACTCCTAGAATACTTACATTCCATAAAATCGTCAGAAAAATGTAAATAAAAAACGTGGGTAAAGATTAAATCTTAGATTTCCAATTCGTCTACGCTGAGAGGACAGGTTAGGATGTGAGATCCAAATTCAGAGGAAGGAACGGATTTCTCCAAACCTATGGATGAGGCATCCCGATTTTTGGATGTATCGACCAAAGTCTGAGATGTGACATCTCGACCATGCAATACCCAAACTGTACGTTTGGGACGTCGTATCCAAAGGTTTGGAGAAATCCTTTACTCCCTTTGGATTTGGATCTCACATCCAAACATGTTCTCGAATGTACTTAATTTTACGAATCAGTCCCTAGCATTCATGATTGTTGCATTCTCGCTCCTCGGGATGGAGGAACCCCACTCGAGGTCCGACGCCGACTTCCGCTCTGACCCTCACTTCTTCCGCGTGCGTTTTATTGCTCCGACTCCCCACGAGATGTGTGTGACCCTGTGAATCCCCTCGTGACCTCTTCCCCTCCAAACATGTGCTCCTCCCCTCCTCCCCCGAAGCGACGCATCACTGTCCGAGTTTGTTTCCCGTATTGGCAACTTTTTCTGCTCTTGACGTTTTTCACGCGTCGATTTTCATCATTGTTGATTGTACTTGGGAACGATTATGTTTTGTTCCATTATGCCGTCATGACTTGGTTTTGTTGAGCGTCTCAAATTATTTCTCGCATAATTTCTCTTCTCACCACTATTTAAAATGGAAATTTATCTGGAAATGTCATAAATTATCTTTCTCGTGATTCTGAAAGCAAATATTATATTAGGTAGTTCTTCCTGAGAAGCATCTTTTAAAAGTAACGAATGCGCAACATAACCTAATTTTTACCTCTAGTTAATTAAAAATAAGCCAGTTCCTAAAATTCACGACTTATTGACGAAGAAAGCAGTTTTTGGGGAGATACTCAAGAATTATTATTATTTTTATTTATTTTTTTTTGGTGGGGCTTTAGGGCTCGTCAACATCAAAGGTCATTAGAGCCCATAGAATTATTATTGTTACAACATCGAAAGATACTTTTTAAATAAATATGTTGGACTTAAACTCATCCTCCTCAATTTTATGTTGGTTATATATCTACTTGCATTCTCACTAAAAGAAATCGTATAGTAGTCCGAGCACGAATGAAAAACAAGTTACACTAAAATAGATTTCAATGTTTTGTTTTCCTCTACGTATGTTTGAAATAAATGCCTGGCGTTGCCAAGGAACCAAGGAGTACCTACTCCTCAGGTTTTATACATCGTTCCTTGAAGTTTCGCCAGAAATGTTTTTCGTCATATTTCGTCGTAATACGATGTTGATTCTAGTGCTCGTCAAACAGGAAACGAGAGACTCTCAAATTGAATGACTCTTGGACCACAGCTGCGATTTGATCACTGACCCAAGTTCTGTACAAATGCATTTCTATCGTCAAAAAATTTTTGTAAACGCGACGTTTTCATGTTTGTGTTCAGACGTTTCTGGGCAATCACACAGGTGCATTTTTTTCTTCGGATCTGCACGGTTCTTCGTTCTTCCTGACCCGATCCGACTCCCCCACCTTCCATCCCTGTTGACCTCATTGTTGGCTCGTCGTTCCCCTGCAAAAATAGATCCAGTGCAAGGTCACTTGTGAAGTGAAAAATTAATTGCTCTGCAATAATCGTATATTCTTCTGGCTCAGAGAGGCACTACTCCGTGACAGATACTAGTCGCCCTCATCCTAGCGAACTTCACTCAAAATGATGGACTCGATATTTAAAAATAATCTGAATAAATCTAGTAAATATATCCGACAAAAACGTAATCGATTTCAAATCTCTCGGTTGGTTAAGATTCAGGATATAGGTAACCGACCGCGCACATACGCAGTTTGAACTGCTTTTTTGGACAAAGTTTATTTGATTTTATCAAATGAGAGTTGATTTTTTAAAAACCCTATTAAATGAATGTTATTAGACGATTATGAAGAGGTGATTATAATTAAAAAATTAATCATTCTAAAAAGAAGCTCATATAGGAAAAAAAGTATCGAATAGGTGAGACAACCTGTAATAATAAGGAAATCGTAAGATAGAATAATAAAAGGAATAATTGTATTAAATAATCCGGAGGAAACAGGTACCACACCTCATTTTATCATTAATTCATTGGGTTTTGTTTTCTTGGGGTTTTAGGGCTCGCCAACGTCAAGGTCATTAGAGTCCTTTTAATTCATTGGGTCAGTCGTCCTCAGCGCTCTAAATATTTGCTCAAATTCGTATTCGTATGGAAAACCTTGAATGAAAATATGATTGATATTTCTTAACTTTTTTCTACCAAATCTTAAATTGATTATTCATAATGCTTTTCCATTGGGATTATGTTCCGAATATATTCTACGCCATCTGTTCAAAGCCATGCCACTCTTCACCGTGTTCATTAACAATAACTGGATCATTTAACAAGTCCTCCGAAGTATATACTTAAGGAAGGAAGATAATTTTCGTAGGATCAGAAGTATTTAACTGAATATTTTTGATTTCATACATTTTAGACGACTTATTAAACTATCATATCATTAGAGTCTAATAATTTAGAATCTACTGTATCCATTGGTCTCTTCGATTTTAAATTATATTTAATTATTTCTGTGGTATCTACCACTCAAAACACGGTAAGAAGTTCATAAAAGCATTTAAGGCTCCACTACACGATAGCAATTCTTTCGGATCAAAGAACTTAATATGAACTGGTGATTCACGAGCCAACTGAAATTCCTTTATTGCCGTACTACAAAGATTTTATTCGGGAAGGGCCCGTTGCAGCGACGTGAATGATAGTTTACTAGCAGTAACCGTCAGATGTCGTCCCGGACGCCCGGGCCGAACCTCACCTTCCCCGACCCAGCAGCACTTGAGAAATATAATTTGTGGAGTTGTATCTTGTTTAATATTACAATTTATTTGTTTGTTTGTGTGTCTCCTTTTTTTCTGATTACAGGGTCCTCATTATCCGGGACGTTGTCTATAGCTCCACGTTTCAGAATTTTAGATCATCATAAAGTAAACTTCCCGTTTTTTTTCTTTAATCATTACTTATATATTAAGTATTCTTCGTTCTCTGTGTTAAGATGTAAGCATATTTATTTTTAAATTAATTATCGTTGGATTTAAGGTTATGTCCGAGCGTGTTCAGTTAGATGGTCGTTTTTATTTGAGCGTAGTCAATGCCTAGAGGACGGGGAAACGGTTGACCATCTACATCCGAGGTGTTATTGACCCTAAATAACCTTTGGAACGAGGTGTCCAGGCATTCTTTGGGGAAAAGAGAAATACGAAAATGATTTCTGAGACATAGACTGTCTATATGGGAAATATTTATCAGACTGGCGCCTTCGTTGAGCGTGGAGGGCCTTGCTATCGTCGTAGTTTGTATCCGGTTTTGTGTCATGGTTTGTTTTTTGTTTGGTTGTGTCGCATGCAGGAAAAGTGTAAAAAAACAACTCGTGTCCAATCCCGCTCACGTTGTGTACGCAATATTGGACTTGTCGCTTTTCACTTCTTCTCAAATTTCATATTACACCTTTTCTTGAGTAGTTAATTAGAACNCAACTCGTGTCCAATCCCGCTCACGTTGTGTACGCAATATTGGACTTGTCGCTTTTCACTTCTTCTCAAATTTTATATTACACCTTTTCTTGAGTAGTTAATTAGAAACAATTATATGCATTGAATTTGCAATGTATTAGTTGATTTTCGTTTAATTTCTTTCAAGATATTCTAATATATTGTTGCCTAGTTAACATCATCTGCGAATAATACTTTCCCATCCATATGGTTGAAACTGCCATTTCAATTTTAATAGAAATGGCTAAATGTAACATTTTGTGGATTTCTCCGACTCTCGCTTTTCACAAACTATATTCATTTTTTTTTTCTCTCTCTCTCTTTCAAATGTCAGTTTTTCACTTGCAACATTTTCCCTCGACGTAAATTATATGCACTAGACGTATTCTTCTTCCACTCGATGAGTTGCGACAATAATATATTCTTCATCTGTCACACGTGCCTGCACATAGCGGAACTTTGATAATTATCGTATTTCCTAGTAGTAAGTATTTGTCATGAGCAATGGATTCTTATAACCTTAATTTATATCAAGCTCATCTTTGCTCTGTCGTTCTATGTTGAATATTCATTGTCATCGTGTCATAATTAAATACGGAGGATATCCAAAAATCCAGGTGTATTTTATCTCTGCAAGTTCTTTCCATGAATTGTGTTGAATAGTTTCTCACGATTGTAAGCTTGATCATTTGAAAAATATCCGGGTTCATTCTCCTTTCGGGATGTTTGGGCAAATGTATTCACAGAATTTGATTCGAACGTACTTTTTATTAGATTTTGTTTAAAATTTATCGTAAATGTTTAGAATTTATGTAACAAAATTGAGAACTCGATCATTTTCTTAAAAGGAGATTCTGCTACTTTTCATGTTTCAATTTGAAATATAAGTTCTTCAAGAAATGTTTATCCCATATTGTTTGGGATATTGTTCGCTTCCGGAGAGTAAATTAGTTTATTGTCCTCCATGTGGTCATACGCAGTTTGTAATTGCTTTTCTGACAATAAAGTTTATTATTATTATTATTATTGTCGTACGGACATTCCACTAAACACAATAATTGCGATACGAATGACTGGTCTCAGATCGACATAATATAAAATCCAATCATTATATCTGTATCCATGTTTATATTTATATCCATGTACGTAAACAAGCAAGAAATCCTCTTTCCTTTTTACAGAACCAGTTCATCTCTAGTGGTCGCAGGAAGAAACACTTAAATTTTGTGTCATATTATTGGATTTAGGAATTTGATTCTGATGTTCGTATTTAAAGAAAAAAAAAAAAAAGAAGTAAATGTTTCCTTGTAATAAAGAAGTAACTTATGCTATATCGATTTATCTCTGACTCCATCGCTTAATTTAAGATCAATCAAACTTCAGTATTGTTTGTGTGAGTCTGATTTGTTTCCACTTTATTTATATCGGTGTCAGTAGTCATTAATGTTTACAGTTCTCTGGTATTATTGTATTACTTGTATTACAATAATCACATTAATCAATTATACAAACATGCTAATAATTTTTTATAAATATAATTGTTCTATTATGATTAGCGCAGTCAATAATATTACATTTTCATAAAAAATTCAAAATGCAAAATAAGTAATGAGTTAGTTATTTTGATAGTTGCGACTAATAAATGATATTTTCAGAATAATTTAAAGTTCTGATGAAAATAATTCGCATTTATGAAAGAAAAAAAATTGTATTCAATTAACACAAATTTATTAGTATTGATATTATAACACGAAGCTTACTTATTGTATTCTTATCTTGGGAGTGTGCTGAAACGATTAGTCCGCCGCCAGAATTGATGGGACGGTTCTTGATGCTTCCGAAGAGTATATTATTTTAATATCCTCCATGTTTAATATACGCAGTTTATAACTGCTTTTTTGACAATAAATTTATTATTGTTTTTTTAAAGAGATTTTGACGTCGGAGTTCGTTACTTAACACAGCAATGCTCACCTTCACAATTGCGAGGCTCTCTATTCCATCGCTGGTCGAACTGAAATTCAGGATCGCGATTGGATCTCATTGAGGGGTGGGGTTGTAGTGAGCGCGGGAAGGGTGGGAGGGGGCAGGTATGACGTGCATCGTTCTCCTCCACCCCCGTTGCCCAGCAACGCGAGTCTTGGACGGTGAAGGATATCCCAGTAATTTCACGCCTTAAAGCAATTGCTTCGTTTTGCTATTGATTGACGGCTCGCTTGCATAATTCCCGAGCGAAGCGGCTGGGAGGGGTTGTGAAAGTACAATCGAAAAATTGAGTTTTGTACTTTCGGAAATATTTAATTGAGTTCTGATGCCGGTTGTTTATTTCTTTCTTTGAAATCTCATTATGATTTTGATCAAATGTTTAATGGAAGTAAGAAGAGTTTTGTGTACTGCGGATATTTGAAGCGTGGTACCGTTCGTATTTTACCAATTTCTTTCAGAGAATCAAGGTGTCCGAAAATAAGTTAATGGAGAATAACAAACTTCAATTTATTAGACGAAGTTTTGTATTTCTCTCTTATCAATATTTTCATTTAATAATTCTCTGAGATATTGTATCGCACAAAACCTTTTGACTGGTGACTCTTTCCTCACTCCAATTGTACACAAATTATTTTCGTGTTAGTACTAAAGTACGTATAAAGTATGTGTGAATATTGTCAGTAAAGTGTAAAATATTGGTGTATTGTAAAAATGAGGATGATAAGAATGCATTCCTGCAATACTGTGTCATTAAGTGTATTCGACATAAATTGTACATTTAGATTTTTAAATTATCTTTCGAGGATGAGAACACAATTAATTAAAAACTGCACACGTACCTTTTCAGAAAAGTTGTCTAAATTGATTTGATGCGTGTTTTTTTTTCGTGTTTTGCGTATTAAACTTACTTGGGTTAAGCTTGTATAACAACACTTCACACGTACCCTGAGCGCAGTCTCCCAACGTCTTCATCGCCAGACATCTTAATAACGATAGAAAACATTCGCACCGGGACGGAATGTATCAAAACCCT
>NNCF01129265.1:324228-339839 GCA_002313205.1 Laupala kohalensis | reverse complement strand
AAGATACCCTAGCCCTAATAGCGTCGGGATCGAAAAGAACAAGAGGTGACCAAGGCAGGACAGAAAAGAGAAAGGAAGGAGCATGGCACAAGTAAGTGGTAGTAATGCCAGACTCAGCTCGGGGCCCCGTGTTTGCCAAACACGTACTTACTAGATGTAAGTCCCGTGGGGTATATAGATATACGTAATGATCGATTTCTTGTTGACTTATTGATGTTGATGCAGTTTTGTTGATGTATATTGTTTTATTTCAAGGTAGGGTCTCTTTTGAATCTCTNTGTTGATGTATATTGTTTTATTTCAAGGTAGGGTCTCTTTTGAATCTCTTTCAAAAGGGGACTTTTTCAAAAATCTTACACTTTCGACATGGAGTACGAATTTTTATATTTATTTCAAGATTCGTCCTGGGTCGCGCAAATAGAGCGTAAGTGAAACAGTTGCTTGTATCTTACTGCACTATGTGAATAGGAATGTAATTTATTTGTTGGTGATAATGAACGATTTCACTCATACGGTTTTTTTGTGATACCTTTGATAAAATATTGAAAGTATCAAATCGGCAACGAGTACGTACCTGAAGGAATCTAATTAGAGATGTAGAAGTCTTTAGTACGTATTATTATGCATTTCAGATAATGTGTCATACCACTCTTACCCGATTTTCTTCTGGATGGAGATACCAAGATGAGAAAACACTATGGATGTGAGAACCCTAGGTTCGGATGTGAGTTCCAAATTCAAAAGAAAGGAAAGGGTTTCTCCGAATAAACTATGCACTTAGAGGTAAGATTTGGATGTGAGATCCAAATTCAGAGGAAGAGAAGGATTGTTCTCCAAACCTTTGGGTATGACATCCCAATTTTATGGTTTCCGAATTACAGATTGGTATGTCACATTCACGGGTTGGGAGAATCCCTTTCCTTTCTTTTGAATTTGGATCTCGCATCCAAATCTTTCCTCTAAGTGTATATTTTATTAATGAATTTCTTCTACGAGTGATAGTGAAATACACAGGGGGAACTCATAAGAACACGCGTGAGGGGTGGAGGGGGAGGGGGAAGAGATACGTGCGTGCGCGTGAGTTCGCGTGCTCACACACCTCCTCCTCCTCCTCGCCTTCGCACGTGCGTGCGTGTGTGTGTGTGAGTGCTGTGGGGAGGAGGGTGCGAAAGAGAGAGGTGTTGAGAAGGGAAGGCATCAGCTCCGAACCCTGTTTTACCCAAGGAGTTAATCAATAATCTGGTATACATTATAGTTCTGTAGATGAAGCGACAGTGACGACGGTGGTGGTGGCAACCGCAGGTCCTCCTTGTCTTTACCTCACACGATTATTCTCGCTCTCTGCATCTCGTTACCTTTTTCCACGCGGATTCTTTCTCTTTCTCGTCTGAAGCGGCGTGCGCTTGTTCCGTTTCCCTTTGCCACTCCTACCCCTTTCCTCCCTCACGATCTTCATCCCTTTGGCTTTCTAAACGACGACGCCCGACTTCTCTTGCGGGTGTTCTCGTTTTATCCCTTCTCTCTTTCCCTCTCTCTGTCTATCTTCGTCTTTTTGCACGCGTCTCGTTTGCAAGCGAGATGTCGTTTGCTCCTCCATCATTTCTGGATTCCTTCAGCCACCCGCGCCGCGTGTTCACTTCTCCCCAACCCGCTTCCCAAACTCTTTTCTCTGATGCTTCTGCCCATGCCTCGTCACTTACGGCCCTCAATATCCTCGCCTCGTATTCTTTATTACGATGTCCTCACATTCCTCATCGCTATCACAAAATTTCTTCATCCATTCTGTCCTGACTATTCTCATTATCCTCACTGTTCTCACAATCATCAACCTTGTCCTCACTGTCCATTTGTTCAATGTTTAATGTTCATGTTCCATTTATTTCGTTTCTGTTTGTATTCATGGTGCCCAATCCTGTCCAAATTGTAATTTCCCTTATTCTGTTGCAAAAAACGAAACCATGTAACGAATACAAGACTGATACGACGGCGAAGGGGTTCAAAAGAGTCTAGAACATGGTGGAAAGTGGGAGGCAAAGACGGGTGGCAATAGCACCTTCAGTCACGTACTTCGCGAGTGGTAAAGAGTGGTGTAGTGGCGTAGTACGGCGAGCGATGGTTACGAATAAACCGCGGAGAGGGTTGATTCTTTTTTTCGGATGATAATGCCGGTGGAGAGTGGGGGAATGGCGCTGTTGGTATTGCATCAATAAGTCAGTCGCAGAAATTCAGACCTGTGTGCCACGTTCTATGGGAGTCAAGAGCATTTCGACATTCTCTGTCTTCTTCCGCGGGAGGGGAGACACACTGTTTTCAGTGTTGGCCAGTCTGAGACAGACGCGCGTGGCCACTTGGAGATTCCCCTATTTAATTTCTTCGGCGTATTATTTAATACCTGTAGTAGAAGAAAAAAACTTGAATTGGATTCCTCACGTGAAACTTCATTACATGACTTTCCAAGGTATGTATTCGAAAATAATGTTATACAATAAGATTTCTAAATTATCATTTTATAATATTTTATAAACAGGAAAGATCTAGCATAAATATATCAACTAAAATCCGGTTCTCAAAACTCATTCTCAATTAATGTAATTTTTTTTATTATACTCGCCTCATTTTATGCTCCCAATTATTTACACGTGTCCAAAAAATCAAATATCTGTTCTATTTTTGTATCTGGATAACTTAACCCAATTGTGTATTAGCAGTGCTCCATTACTCTCTGATGTGTGAATAGCGTCAAGAATTCTAAGCTCATTCAATGTCTGACGTTTTTATAACAGAAAAAAGCGCTTGTAAATAATCGCGATTCGTTTCATCGCAACCCGAGACATCGATCGAATTACATCGACATCATTCTTGGACCTGTCCTCCATCACGTGCCCCACCTGCCTATTCTTCGCGGCGTTCAACTTCCCCTTCTCTCGGTGCCGTCGCACCTCATAAATAAACAACCGTGACGCAGGTTCGAATCCGATTATCGCCCGGAGGCAACGGTCACGTGACGTTTCGAAAGCCATCGTTCACTGTTTAGTGATGGGAGCTACCTGAACTTCGGCTTTTAATTTCTATACGTGACCTGGCAAATGAATCACGCAGGTAGTGAGACTTCCCGGGAGATTGAGAAAGAGTTTGGAGATGATGGGTGTGTGGGATATGGAGAAAAGAAACGGGAAGAGACAATCTGTGAAACAGGGAGAAATATCGTATAAAAATTTTAATTTGTGATTTTGGATGCCAAGAATTACATAGAATCATTGTTCCTGGTGTTTTTAATGTCAAGTAAAATGCTGCATGAAAAAAAGAAATAACAATTCTCCTCAATTTATACTTATTTATCGTTTGAGTTTAATAAAACTGTGTTAAATGACTGTGATTTCAGTGTAGGTGTTGCGGGTTTTCTTGTCGGGGTTACTTTCGTGGTTTTTTACCCCCCATTTTGGACATCACTGATACCGCCACAAAAGGAAGAAATCGCCCTCTCTTCTCATCTCCTTTCTCGTATGAATGAACGACAGAGAGGGTAGAAATCCTCGCCAAGCACACCCTCACTACGCCGCCCGCACGAACGGCGTAGAAGGGCAATAAACATTTTCCAGAAATCCTATCCCTCCCCGGGCCATCACGAGGGTGTGCATGTGGGCACATACTTCATCTAATAACGGTGGGGGCGGTTTTTTCCCTCCGAAAAAGAAGAAAGGTCATTGACTGGTTGGAGTATGAAAGAGGAAGTAGTCATGAAAAGACCATCTCGTCTCTCGTTCTCTTCCTTCGCGGAACGAATCCCTCTCTACTTCCGGTCAGCCATGTTACTGGATGCGATTACGTATCATTATATCGACTGTTGCACTGTCCTTACTGTTGGTTATTGGACCACACGTAGGGCGACGGGATTTAATATAGTTCCTCAGTCTCCTGCGTTGCATGTCTGTTCCTTCGGTGCAATTTTAAACTTTAAACATTATATTAAGATCAATGAATAGTATTAATTCATAAACTAATACAAAGATGAATAAAATGTCACTCTGGAATATAATTTACACAGGCGAATGAGTAACAGTCTATTTGTACTCCTCGCGGCGTAAGACTGTCTTCTGGACTTCCCTTGAACTCACGTGACACTCGTTAAAGATCACGCCTGCCAACCTTCGTTCGCGTTCCGGGTCGCACTAACGCACCACAACCGATATTTCCGGGGAATTAAAGATGGCGGCTCTGTCGGTTGGGGAAATAAGATTTCTGAGTAGCTGTGTCTCTTTACGGATGAGGGAGGGTGCGAGTAACGCTCGGAATGATTTCTTGCAAACGGATAGACAGGGGTAGATCAAAGTGAAGGAAAGAGGAAGAATAAAGAGGTAAATAGGACTGAAAATAAACTGGAAGGGATGATGATTCTACGTAGGTGTAGGGTTAGTGGAAATGCAGATATACATGAGACAACTGAAATATATGATAAAAACAACATTTTCCAAGTCATTATTTTAGAGGAAGTTGTGAACTAGAGACTGATAGGAAGTACACCAAGGAAGAAAAGATAGTCAAATGTAGTAAAAGGGAATGAGTAGAAGAAGATTTGTTAGAAGCATTGGCAATGGAGGTGAAGCAGAATCAGGGTGGAGAAGGTGTCGGGGAGTCGACAGAAGGTGAAGATTAATCCGCGTATTACTCATAGCTTGAGGGATGTCCAATCAACCCTCGTCTGTCTGTCTTTGATGTCGGTGGAATTATTAGCTGCATTGTTGTAGGCAGGGGTGAGGGTGCGCCTCCGATGCCCGCGGGGTGTTTCTAGGGACTCAGACTTTAGGAGGGGTGGGTGAGGAAGGGTGGAACGAGGTAGTACGCGATCGGGGGTGCTTTTCTCAAATTACGGCAACCGCCGCTGATGTCTGTTTGGCGTGAAGGAAGGCTGCCCGTGGAAGGTGATTGGTTGGAGAGAAAGACGGCGTGGAGGGGATAGGAACGAGGCGGAGATACCACAAGAGATCAGAACACTACAATGAGAAAACAGGGATATTGAATGAATCGGAGAGGAGTAATAAGCGTAGGAACATTAGAGGAACTCGAACCGGTGATGATTAATGATTAAAGGAATTTGATAAACCTGGAACCCGAGTTTGTGAGGTGGATCTACGCGTTTCGTTGCCTTTAAGCTATTTCCCATGCTCCACCGGTGTGCATGAGTTGTTTTCGTATCGTAGGATACTTCAGTTTGCCCTCAGCATTTATGGGAAGGGTCGCTCCTACTCTACCCAATTAGATTACAGAATTTTATTAATTCCCAGGTAACATTGGAACTCCAGAGCATAAAATGTGGAATCAAATCAAATAATACGAATGAGTCATCACTGTACAAGTAACTAAACTCTTTATAGGGTTGAAAAAATAACACACAACGTAATTTGTAATAAGAGAATTAATTTTTAGAATGTTAACAGTTTTTCTTCAAACGAGGAGATCTTTTCTAAACCCCCATGAACTACGGAGTATTAATTCTTACATAGACTGGACTTGAAAAACCTCCCAGAATCATTGGAGACCCTCAAGGAAGAGTAATAGCTCCCCACATCTCGGCTCGTTAACCAGGGTGGCCATCACCTCCCGCGCGACGCTGACTTGTTTCTCATCACCACCATCACTCAGCAGAGCATTCCTCTGACGAAGACCTTGTCCCCCCTCCTGCTCTCCCGTCCCTCAATTGGTGCCCATGTTGGTTGTCGGGCGTTTTGGCGCATAGCGGCATGTTTACCTTTCCTTTCCCCTCTTGCGCGCTTTGGGAAGGTAGCCTTTGCTTCTCCCGGTGGAGCGCCCGCTAAGAATACCTCGCGCAGCCTCTTTTCGGATTGTCTTTTCTATTTTTAATGTCTTTGAAAAGCGAGGCTGCGACCTGCTGTTTCGAGGGGGTGGTGGGCGAGGAAGGGGGGAAGTGATGTGGGGCATTCCTCGGGGGCTGACGCGGCTTCGTTGCGGAAGGAATGACTGAACGATGGGGTGGCCAAGGGATTGAGGGGGTTTCCAAGTTTCTATCATACATTTGTCCTGTCATACGTAACGAGATTTTTTCAATATTCGATGTCGAGATTTTTTTTAGAAATACGCACAATAATATCGGGAAATATCTCAAAAAATCTGCGTGCGATGCGAAGTCAAAGTGCTAGTCCATGTTCTCAAACTTTCAACACATCATCTTTAATGTGCCCGTTTACAACAAATGGGACGTTTGATATGTCAAGACATATGAGGTCATTTCTGATTTTTCTTCGCTAATTCGTAATATAAATTACAAAATGTTAATATGTGATTAAGAAATTTTAATATGGGTTTCATCCTAAAATAAGTTTTTTATATTTTCTAGATTTTTACAATTAATTTGATATATTTTGGGCTTGGTTTATTTGATCAAAGTTCAGCATATTGTCATCTTTTGTTGTATAAATATCCAAGAAAAAAATAAACATGATTTATTTCAATAGTATGTTCAGATTTAATCAGGAAGACATAGCTTAGAAACTGTCGGACGTAGTTCCCTCCCATGTGGAAACCCACTGTTCGAAGTCTTGTAAATTACACTATACCTGGCAACAGAAGGTTTCAATTCTCATTGTATGCCAGTATCCCGGATCATAAGGAACCCATCGGTGCGTGCGATTCAAAGAATCATTTCAGCTCTTGAATATGTATCCGTTCACGAGGACGCTCGGCCGACCGACCCACCTCCCACCAGTTAGTTGATTGTTATTTCTTTGTATCGGTGCCCAGTCGGCCTTGGGAAATTCATGTTATCTCCCGCTCTATGATGTCTGACGTGCTTACTTGAAGGTCTTGTTCAATGGACGGAACCGTCGACCGGATATAAATCCCGAGGGAGAGGAAGACAGAAGGTGAAAAATCGCTGGAAAAGATTTTGAGGAAAGGAAGGTTGAAAAATCTCTCGACCAATTAGACACAATACCTCGACCAGCAATTAACAAGTTTATTGGCGCGTGTGGGAAGTTGGTGGAATTGAGGATATGTGATGGAGCGAATGGAGGATATGGCGGGTGAAGGTCTTTCGTTGAGGTTGGTTTAATGTGCAGTTGGTTGGTCTTGAGATCCTAAGATGTTCTGCTTGCTGCTATCCTCAGGATCGAAATGGAGTCCATTGGTCTTCGAAAACTGGACCACTCTTTGCATATTCTGAGCGGGAGACAGGATATTGGAACCCCAAGCAAATCAAAATTTTGCACCCCTTATCTGCTTAGTTTTTCTTCGAAATACGTGGTATGGAATACATTTTCTACCGTCTTCTTTCTTGTCGACAATGGTGTATTATTTCGCTAATGAATCGAAATGTAAGACGATATGATTGGGATGATGCCTCATGCAGTTTGTTATGGTTATGGCAGAAGAACAGTGAATATTGGTTAATTCGATCTTTCACACACTTTTCTTCAATTTTCCACTGTGTATGAGGTTTTAGATAAAGACCAAAATGTTGGCAAGTTATTAAGAAGGTGCTTTTATTGACCAACGATTTTATTAATTTAAAAATTGAGACCATTTAAATTATTAACTAATCTGTATAGAGTGGAATGTCGTGGCTAAGAGTCCTTAGCTTTGCAGTAATCCAGATTTCTATTTGGCTAGTTGGGAGGCTAATATGAAGCCTATCGTCATAAACACGCTTCGTCCCGTTAATTGTCTCATCCGACTTCACCACAGCACTATCCTCCGCCTCAGCAGTTCACAACGTTGTCACAATTCTTTCCTCTCAATTCCTCACGCAGCTCATTCATTCCTAGTAAGCCGTATTGTCCATTCGCAGCGCGCTACCCATTCTTCACCCGCAGTCCTCCGATTAATAATCGCCTGCGCGCTCTCTCGCGGGTGGTTCGTTCGGTGGTTGGGTGGTTGGGTGGGTGGGCGCGCGTGCGGCGCGGCGCGAGTCGACTAGACTCGACCCGACGCGGCAACGAAGGCGGAACCCGCGTCGCTTTTGTCTCGAAGCTGCGTCGTGATTGGCAGGCGGCGGAGAGGCGCCACTCACGCCGTTCGTTTTGCTCGTTTAATTTTGTCTCTGATTGCTTGTGTGTGGTTCTGGGTGTCCTCCTTTTCGGTGCTGAGGTGTCTTTTTTTGAAGAGTTTATTTTCGAGTCACTTCGTGGATGACTGACTGTGGACTGTTTTTTTTTAATTAACCCCATTTTTGAATTAATATTGATTACCATTGTCACTTTGATTACGTTTGGATGATTCTGTGCTACACGTGAAACCACAAACTTCGGGATTTGTATTTTTTATTTTATTTTTTAAACCATAGTTCACAATTCTATATCTATGCCAGCGCTGTCCAACTTAGCACGCGAGCCTCTTTCAATCGATTTGGCCGCCAAGGGATGGAGTTTGGCAAAATGTTGTCCGTCTAATAGAAGTAATGGGTCATATTTTTTCTTTATAACGCATTATTTTTATTCTTATCAACAAATTCACATTATAATGTTAAGCTGTAAAAATTAAATAGTAAATTTCTTTATTTTAAAACATTATGTTTAAAATTTAATATTATAATAAAATATTTTCATGTATTTATTCTGACAGCATAGATTTATAACATTAAGTTCTGCCCCTCAACGTTTCATGAAAAATTTGATGTAATATGTACTACACTGGTGGAGCGTAAATTTTTTTTCGCGGGTCTCTAGTTGGACAGCGCTTATCTACTTTATTTTTAATTTCAAACCAAATGTATCCAACGCAACTATATAATACTATTTTTCCTTAATCATATCTCATTCTTGTTATTTGTATGGATTATATGTACCATCTTCTGACGAATCATTTCCCCCTTTCAACATCGCATAAAATGCTTTTTCGTTCTTATTCGTATCTACAATTATTTTACGTTTCTTCCGAAATATCGGAATAGTGTTGACGAATATGGAATACCTTTAACGAGTGTGAAAATTAAGGGACAGTAATTATTTCTTATATAATAATACTTAAGAAATTAAAACAACGCGTTGAAATCGCTGATCTAAATAACCTTTTCTTATGATTCCATTCTTCTTTCGTGTTTATTCCAGTGCCCTTGTCCCGTCCACCTCTTCGTCGCAGCCAGCTGTCTCGGAGGTGCTTGCCACTGCCAGCCGGTCTGTCAAATGCTCCCTGTAATTTATATGCGTCGCGCGCCACACGTAAACCCGTTCCGTGGGATGTGTATGTGTGTGTTTCTCGCGACTGGACTGGAGCGGGCGAGCGAGCGTTGTCTAATCCAGCAACCGGTAGGCGCAGGTGATTGGTAGGCGAGGAAAGGCTTTGGCAATAGGAGGGTATTACTCGATTGGGATCGGGTTTTGTGTGCTGTCATTAGCATGTGTATGGACTTCGAATATTTTTTTTCTTTCCTTTGTATGATATCTTTCTCGTTAGTGCCACTTCGGGTAGTCGCTTCGTTCTCACAGTTTTGGTTCAGGTTGGAGAATTTGTCAAAATAAAGAAGAATGATATAATACGAAATAATATTTCGTCGTTAATTCCAGTAAGGTAGCATAATCAATCGGCACGTAGATTTGTTTTACTAACTACATAACTGTTTGATCTTTGTCAGACTGTATTGAAACCAACTTTCGTAGACACAAACATTGATTATTTTATTCTTGGCAATATATTTTATTATTTTTACGGAACACACACTTTTTTATTAAAAAGATTAAAAGTATGACATATGTAAGTACAAATATAAGAAATTATAAAGAACTGTGAGGTTTTCACATTGCAGTATTTTAATAAATCATGGAAAATCGCTAAAATATGAAAAAAGAATTCTTCTGTGAATATTGAAGTTTATAAAATTTTACCTATAAATAATTTGAAGAGTATTTATTCGGACCCAAGATAACATTGAACATGTCGTAGAAGTCAACTAATGACTCGCATTCGAAGAATAGTAGTTTTGTACCTGCCTTCCATTTGTTCTAACTCGATAATTTTTCCTCGAAAATATGTCCTTTCTTACGAAGAGAAAAAAATCAAAAGCCTTACCTGAGAATCTCCTTGCCTTAATTGTTCTCAAAAACACAGTCTGGATTCTCACTGTGCTAGTACATTCCCCCATATATCAAGTCGAAGCTAGCCTCGCCATAATTAAACCCCGGCGTGTATCAAGTCCCATCATAATTCTAGACGCAAAACCGTGCTTATATTGCGTACTCGTCTTAATGCGTGAGAATAAGGCACGCATATGCGTCCGTGCGTGTGGTCCCGCCGTGTCACCCACACGCCGCCGAGCGCTCGCGCTTGTACCGGAAGTGCATCCACAAGCGTCTGCAGTCTATCTCTTCCTCCCTCTGTTCTACTCCTCCATCGCCCCACCGCCACCTCCATTACACACGCGGTCCGCATCACACACCTCTGCATGATCGAGTCCTGTTTGTTTTCACACACTCACTTCACCTCGCGCAACACTTGTATGCAAACTCAGTCGCATATTTAACGCGATTGTCGAATCCCGAAATTAATGGCGCGAAAATTTATTTATTTATTTTTTTAATTCTTTGGCTGCGTAAAAATAAATACAATTTTTTTTTATTTCGCCATACGCAACCAACTACATGGTAATCGCTGTGTTTTTCAAAAGTAAATGACTCAGAACGCTCCAATTGATTGCACGCTTTTTTTTATTCGAAAATATTAAAATGCAAATATCTCGAATGGGAGAGGATTAACGAAGCGTAAGGGATGGTTGTCTGTCAGCGATAGGCATCAACATGTTTGTGCGGAGGGTGAATGTAAGATAATTGAGTAGAAACATTTCGATTGGCAGCAATCTGTTGGGATTTTTTTTTACCAGAATAGAGGATTTGTTCAGTTGGTTATGATGCCCGAGGGTGAACGAATGTGTGATAAGTACAGTCGCGGAGGATAAAAACCGCATTTGATGGTGAAAGTAGTGATGTAAACGATTAAGTGCGGAGTTAAAATAACGGAGAACTGTGTGGAGTGAAATTATTTGTTTATTTTAATCGCAAGGAGGCTTTGCAGGGCTCAGTGAATACTCCTTATTGAAATTACGCGACGATACTTTCTATTGACACCACTTTTCTTTCAAATTATACGTGGAATTCCTTATGTTATCTTGATATTCCTTCTTTGATCAAGAACACCATGAATTATTACTGTACTCTGATATTCGTGACACAAGATCTCTGCATGTATGGCAGCAAAACAGATGTGTTCATATTATTGTTAAATATTTCAAAATATAATATTTAAATTTTAACGTATCATTTCTTTTGAGTGTAGTGGTTAGCACGCCAGCTTGTAAAGCTGAAGGTCCTAGGTTGGTGTTACTAGAAGTTGGAAACAATTATTTTCGAACTTTTGATTTCTTATTCATCGTCACAGCAATGCGTGTTACAACGTCTATGAAATTGTACCAAAATATTTTACTATTGTTTACAGCATCTTTGGGAATGAAAAGTAAATAAAGGTGGAAACGATAAAATGTAAAAGTTTAGAAAATATTAGTTCTAAAGAGTTGTCCCACGACCATTTTCACATTTATGTGATAAGTGTTGTTTTTTAAATAATTTATGTATTATGGAAAATTCACCCTACTAGTCAAGTATAGAGCAAAATTGAAACTGCGTCCACAATGCCAATATCTGTGTTGGTCAGTTTTTGCAGAGCCATTGGTCCGCGGTGCGTGTGTGAAGGAAGGAGATTGTTGGAACCCACGAGGAAGATGGAGAGACAATCTGACAGAGATGAAACGGGGAGCAAGGGGAACGGAGGGATAAATATGAAACAGAGGCGGGCTCCAGGGTGGGAGGAGGCAGACATTGAACTGCGCTGCGTTGGCCATGACGGTGACAGAGAATTGATTGGGGTTCGCGGTGTGGTATGGGGATTTGGTTTCTCCAACTNGACGACGTGTGCTTGGTTTTGGGGGGGGGAGGGGTGATGTCAGAAACGTTGACAATTTTGAAGAGAGTATAGAATGATGTGGAGCTGAGAGTAGAACCTTGCAAGGATTTTGCCCACATGTGGGTAACCACAATTTTTGGTTGTTGAAGCTCAACACAATACAGGAATCCTTAAAAGCGTCTCTATCGCTCACTTCTTTACAAATACCCAAAACCATATTAAGACGAACGTATTGAGCAAAAGAAGAAGAAAAAAAGAAAGAAAGAAGGGAATGAAAAGAAAAGAAGAAGAAGCCCCGAGGTGAGATTCTGATCTGGGAATTATGTCTCATTCTTATGTAGATGAGAGAGCCTTCTCATTCAGCTTTCTTCTGCGTTTGTCTTTATCTCCCGGCGACCGGGCGGGTATCAGAGGCCAGGGTGCTACCGGGTGCGCGCGTGTCCACGTGCGAGAGAGAGAGAGAGAAGAGGTCTGGAGACCGATCTGAATGTGTCGGGAATGATAGGTTCAGTGGTTGAATGGTGGAAATAAATGAGTCACTTGGTGCGCACTGCCCCGCCCGGTCGGTGGGTTCGTGGCTCTGGCGGGAGGCAGCTGCGCGATCGCTTTCTGTCTCGGGTGGAATATGTTTCTGACGATTGTCTTTCCTTTATTTCTAGGTGAGTAACGGATTGAGGTGTGTGGCGAGGGACGGAGGATGAGGCATCGTGACTCGAGTTGTTGGCCAGGGGTGAGTCCTTATAAGTTCCAATATGCTGTATGACTACATCTAAATATGCTATAAAATTGTTTTTTTTTTCTTTTTTTTTTCTTGTTCAAGTATTGCGTTTATGCGATATAAAGAAAACGTACAAAAGGAAATTCGCATCCCCATCCTGGTGCGGGTTTTTCTTCGGGTAGAGGCGGATTTTTTATACTGGCTCTCTATTACTCTAGGTCTATTACAATAATAAACCTCGAATGTACAGTTATTTTAATTGTTCCGACTAATAAACAATATCTTCCAAATTATCTACAGTTTATATTAATACATACTTGTGAAGTAACTTTTTTGTGTTTAATTAATTACGAATTTATTGGTATTCTGTTAATATTATAACACGCATCGAACTACTTTAATCTTGTCTTATTTTAGAAGTGTGCGGAAATGTTAATTCCGCCGCTGCCTCAGGGTCCTTGATCGGAATTGATGGGATGGTTCCTTCCTTGCTTCCCGAGAGTTAAAAAAAGTAATAGTTTGTAGTCCTCCACGTAGCCATACGCAGTGTGTAACTGCGTTTTGACAATAAATTTATTATTTATTATTATCTTTCATTACAATATACTTTCTCTTTTTATCACTGCAACTGCTTTATTACTGGATAAAAATTAACTTAATGAAGATTGTTTCCGCATCCTGAAAGAAATTCCATTCTATTCCCTCCTGTACCCAGTAGTCTGATTTCAATTTCCGATTTCGCATTTATATTACGCTCTCCCCTTGAATAAACACATCAAAGAAAACGTCGTTTGATTTTGTAATTTAAATTCGTTTAATTTCCACACACCTACTGAAACTTTACAACCACATTAAATCTGTTCTTCATTGATGTTAAATCGGGCTTCCAACACTTCAATTCGCTTCGGCTCAATAACGTCAGACAACATCCGCGTAAATTCTCTTTGATGAGTGTGACACCTTGAAATGTTTGATCCAATGGGACACATTTGACCGACAAGAGTCAACGGATTTCATTTGCGATCGAGGTGTGTCGTATCTCTTCATCGAACGAAGTCGCTAACTCTGGGATGGACTAATTTTCTGACATGAAAACGCAGATGTGCTCTCGTTAAAGGAAGTCAAATTAATAGAGAAAAATTGAAAAATATATGTTTCTCGTGTCTCTCTTTAATGTGCTTTTGTAGTTTTAGAACTTATTCAATGTTAGTTTGTTTGTTGTTTTTTTAGGGGGGAAACTGTCAATATAAAATTGTGCAAAATGTAATATAATTCGTTAAAGTATTTAGGTGCGAATAATTATGTAAATTATTTTTTAAAATTAAAAATACTGTTTTCTTTAGCATTTCGTGGTACATTTTAGAGTATTAAAAGATTATGATTATTTGTAAAATATCTCCGAAGTGGGGGAAATATTTATTAATTTTTTTTCATAGATTTGGCACTCATGTTACAAACGTAATCTATTTATGGAATTCGTAAGTATATCATTCGTAAGTACATCCATGGGATAAGAAAACGAAGAGAAACAATGTAAAAAATTCGGTGTCAAATCATGTGCTTCTAATTTTCTTTTATGTTAATTTGACGAATTGATCTCCTGTACTTCAAATTAATAAAGTGAATACATTACAATATTTTAAAAAAATATTCTAATGCTTTTAGCTCTCAATTAAGAAATCCTGTCCCTGAATGGGAATCAGGGAATCGGAGAGTGACACTTAATGAAGAAAATCTGAGCGGGACAATCCCTTTCGTTTCCTTTTGACTCGTAACACCTTCCTTCCCTTTGAAGACCTGTGGCTCACTGCCGTCGTCGTTGCCTATGCATGAGTTCACCCTCCCCCCTCCCTACCACCTACCACCCCCACACAGGCGATCGCTCTCGGTCGCAGGTTACGCCGTCGATTGGGCCTAATCTCCGCACGATTTGGGCCACTGATCGCCCCCCTTTGGCGCTTAATCACGGCCGACCCTGCCTTCCCTTCAGTGATGCCCTCCCGCCCGATTCCGGCTGTTCGCACTCAATTCACGGTACGATCCGGTTTTCGAGAAATGGAACAAATCGAACAGCGATCTCGATAGAGCATTATTTTGAATTGTTTCCAATCTTTTTAAAAATTGATTATCCCTGGTCAAGATTGATCAACGAGATAGGAATTTATTGTATGTAGATGACTGTTTCAGATTAGTATTACCTTTTTTACCCGGTATCTATGAGAATTATAATAATACGACTCGTAAAAAGTAATACATTTTTACTAATAAATGTGAATGTATACTTACCATTTTGCGAGGACTTTGTGCAGAATGGTCTGCAGGGAAATGACACAGGGATGATAATAGGTTGAAGCTACATCGTCATAGTTTCATATTATAGTAATGTATGTTGTTTGAAATAATTTTTTGAGGAGTGACTTCGTATTCAGCCTTTTTCGGTTATCATCAACGATTCAATAAATAATGTTTGGACCAAAATCATAAAATCCCTAGAGCAATGCTGCGGGGATTCGGACATCTGCCACCTTGGGGTTATTCCCCTTGCTCAATATTCTGGAGGGGAGAAGGGTGTTCTTAATAATTGATATTTCCATTCCGATTCTCCGAAAATTATCTTATGATTTGAATGTAAGAAATAATTCTGTTTCTTCATTAAATCAAACTTATTATCGAGAAAATTGTTTTGTCATTTTGGCTACGCGTATGTTCTGAATAACATGGGGAACGAATGTACTTACGTTAGTACGAGACAGGAATCTGGGATAGAGACTCAGCCTTTGATGCCCAAAGAACCCCTTTTAGAACTGTGCGGCATTCCAGATTTTCCCCTTATCCACAAATCGAGCGCCGATTCACCGAACGACCGATAACGAAGTGGGGATTAATTGAGTGGAGAGCGAGAGGGAAGGAGAAGGGGGAAGGATTCTTTGTGGTGTTCGTTGCCGCCGCCGCCGCCTACGCACCACTGCCTTTCTCCGCCGCCGACTCCATC
>NNCF01129265.1:313611-323910 GCA_002313205.1 Laupala kohalensis | reverse complement strand
CTGACGACGGCTTAAATGGAAGTCGAAATGTTGTGGGCTCCTCTTCACAGAAAGTATAAATATTATTCGTCCATGAAAGGTCTATAATTGTTTATTTAATTATATTACTATTATGACCCTCATCGCCATCACACAGTCGTCGCAAATCCTTTTTTTTCTGCATGATATTTTGGGTAGTGAATTTCCACTCGATTTCATCTCCTCGCTTTCACCCCGTATTCTCTGTGAACCCCTTCTCCTCTTCTGTCGTCTGTTCTGTTCCTTGAGACATCCACCCACAACCCCCACCCCGCCCTCGCTGTCACCTTCCAAGCGATCTCGTTTTGTTTCTACACATCGCATTCCGCCGGCGTTTTCGAGCGCGTGATTGTGTTTTTGGCCGTCCGAGGCGCTGTCGGTGGCCTTGCCTCGAGCGAAGGGCATGCCGGGGGATTTTTCCGCTGGCAGACATGAGGAGTATGCGCGCGGCGTACAGTCTGGTTCCCATTAAAAGCCTCGTAAATAGTTGTTACAGCTGTTTTGCCGCTACTAGTTTCTCAGTTAATTGCTTCATGTCACCGCACAATTCCGGGCTTTTTACTCGGGTATGAACTTTTAGATACCTTTGTGTTTCGTGGTTCATTTAAATACACGCATTCGATTCTTTTCGAGGAAATAAAGCAGAAAATAATTGATTGTACGAATAAATTATTGTTTTTAATTTATTTTCTTCTTTAATATATTGGGGTGAGCAACTGATGATTTGTTGGTTTAAAATAGAGTATATTGTTTGTTTTGTTTTTTGTACCAAATTTGAGAAAACATTCCGTGGCCTCACTCCAAACCGAGATGTAAGAATTTCCTGAAACGAGAGCAATTATGTATTCGTGCATGATTTTTCTCTGTCGCATTCTTCGATTGTTTCAACAAGTGACGAAAAACAAGCGCTGGATCGCGTTTCCCAAGGAGTTGTCGACGCGTTGTTGGTGGTTAGTCGCTGGCGTGGCCCGAGTGCTCCAAGATTGAGTGAAGGCGGGGAACGAAAAATTGAGTTTGGCATCCGCTGTAGGGATGTTACGGCGAAGGCCCCCGATCTCAGCTCAGAGCGATTAAGTTCCGTCGCTTTGTTATCGGGATGTTTTGGTGTCGCCCGGGGACCGGTGTGGTAGACGAGGGGCGTCTTTTGGAGAACGGTGACGTCACTAGAGAGAGACATGTGGTTTGGCTTTCGCGAGAGACAAGTCTCAATTGGTTGCGAGCTATTTTGGACACTCTAGCGAATATTATTAAACCTCACGCACTGTATTTTTAAAAGTGAACGAAAAACAAAGATGTTTCAAAACACGTTTTAACGGAAACAAATCAGTAAGTATTTCGTTACAAGTATTAATTAGTACACAAATCTATATTTTCTTTATTTTTATTTTCTCTTTCTTAAAATAATTTTTCTATGATACATGTCATTGCAAAAGTGATGAACATCTCAAAAGGAAATGTTACTGCAGTATCTAAAGTATGTTTGACTCATCCCATGGAACCAGTTAACATACGAATTTCCCACGATCCAAATCCTCAATCGAATATTAAATTTCAATAACATACTTCTGCGCATTTACTATTCGGTGCGTCATTCAAATGCTTTTGCCTTTTTTAAATTTTTCTTCGCATTCCGAATACGAGAATCTCGTGATGTATTCATGCCACCCCCCCTCCCTCCCGACTACCACCCTTTCAATTCATTGGAAACACTCTCTCACGGGTCTTTTGTGATGGCTGGTGTCATGTTGCTGCGTTGATAGCTGAGGATGTGTCATTCCGAGTGACGTAGTCTTCCGTCGTCCAGTGCATTGACAACTTCCTGTTTCGCCCATCTTCCAATATCGGATGTCGAGTATTATTAGGTACAAACTTGTAGCGGCTTTCGGAAGGGTTCATGCTTCCTGAATCTCCGGATGTATCTGGTTGGAAGGAATATCGGAAGATAAGAACTCGAAGCAGGTATGGTTCAACCATACCACAGAAAGACAAAGATTTCAACTTTTACGACGGATAAACCCTTCAGCATCTGAAAACCAACGAACAATATACATGATTGAAGAAAATACTGAAGAGTTATAATGTACTTTGGTACCGATCGATTATTTATAAGATTTTGAAAATAGCACGTAAACAGCGTTATGTAGATTCGAGGTGAACATATTGCCAATAATCTTCCTTTTTCCTTGTTTTTTTGACTAATAATAATGAGCATGCCTGACGATTTATTTGTTGGCCAGCTTCTTTCTATGTTCAAGTTCTTTGTTTTGTTTACCATGCGTGGTTTCATTCTCAATTGTCTGACAATGGAGAACCTGATTGTCTTTTAGATATCCAGCTTTCTTTTATTTTTAGTCTACTGAATGTGACAGATTTTTCAAAAGATGTCAATAGGTATTAAAGACGGTTCAAAAACCTGGCGAGAATGAAATCACAGGAACTCATCTAATGTATATTTGAGGTCTTGAGGATTTTTATAATCATACCGTTTTATATAAATTAATTAAAATGCATGTAAACGCTCACAATGTCACAAAACATGTATAATTGATAAACTTTTGTTGCAGATTAATTTTAAGATATAAAATATTAAACAATGTAATTAAATTTTTAGAGTACTTCCTGTGATAAGTGAAAGCAATAATCCGCGTCTGCTAAAACACACGAATGTTTGTCGAGATGTTTTCTCAAGTGCACACATACTCACATATACGGAAAAGATTTCTCTGAATCGTCATATTCACAAACACGGAACCAAGCGATGACTCGGCGGAGAAAGTGATTCGTTCTCACTGAAACGAAACCACTAATTGTGACTGCTGGGGAACCAGTCTCCATGCGCGAAGATAGCTTCTCGCCGTTAATTCGCGTTCCTATTAAGAATATGTTCATTAAATATTCCTTCCTTTTCGTTTTAGCGCTCGTCATCCTCCGCTACATCCTGATTGGTGGTGGACTCTTCTCGGAACCTCAAATGCACTCCCGAAGCGTCCGTCTTCTCAGCTCGTTTTGCTCGCCTGTTAATGAGCAAAGACGACTACTGTACGGCTCAAACGGCCATGCGGCTCTTTCCCCTTTGCGAGTAGTTCCTTCACACTGCAGATAGTTTAATCGAAATGGTTATTGGTGGTTCGGCATCGTAGGGAAATTGCTTTCCAGTATGTCCTTTTCCCATCTAGTACCTTTCTTGGACATACTTCCTGTTGTAGTTTGCTTGAGCTTTCTGATACTACGTACTAAAGTCTTTATACTGCATGTTCTAGAAAATGGTACTGAGTAGTGGTGGAAAGAGCTGAAAGATACAACAGATATCCAGGATTAGATTTGTTATCAATTCCGAAATCGTGGAGAAAAAATATTTTTGTAAATTCGTGTTCAAAGATGAACTAGATAATAATTACACTAGTCCAGTCATTAGGTGTTTCAACCCGGAAAGTTTGGGAGAAGTAGTAATTTCAGAACTTTTCCACAGCTTTCAGACAAAAATTTCCAAAATACTGGAGTATAAATTGAATACCCTCCGTTCACCTGAGAAAGAAAACGTTGCAGACTATTCTATCTAGTTTATGTTTACCAAGAGATAATTTCTTCGTACAGTGTACAGTTTTCATGTAATAAATCGAAAACACTAAAAGGGCACAATTTTTTTGGAATTTGTTTCATATTTCTCGAACATTGTCAAGGGAACAAAGTTGAAACTCGTAATTAGCATCTTCAAAATCATGAAGGAGCAAAAAATTACTATTTCTCCAAAAATTTCCAGATATACCGTTTTTTATGAGCACTGAACAACTGGACTATACGAAAAAATGTCCTCTTTGTGTATGAAAACCGTAGCTTAAATAAAATCTACATTTCGTCTGCTAATTTGAGGTAACGAAACACGTTGAAGAAATAGATGAGGGAGGAAGAGAAGTAACGACGAAGAGTAAAGAAGGGTGAGGATAGTAGTGAAGAAGTTCTCAGTACAGTTTGATTCAAAGCGAAGGCAGTCGAAACGTCTCAGAAACGGATGAGTGCTCACTGGCCCAGAATGGTGTAAGAATTGTCGCAAGAAGTAGAGAATTATTTCAGATGACTGAATTGAGACAAGTAGAGAGAATAGGGGAGCCGATAACAACCAGGAATCTTGGAAGCATCGGCGCTGAGAAATTCATTCCGTCTCCGTTCTTATACGGACATTCGTTTCTGCTTATTTTTGTATTGATGTACCTCTAAAATGGATTATGTACACATCGTTCGCTTCGATGATTCACGGTTCCCGCTGCCACGAACGAATCATTTTGATCCTTGGATTTGTTTCTTGTCCCTTCGAGACTATTAGATTGATTTGCACTTGATAATGTACCTCATAGTGGTACACTATTACGTAAATTACCTTAACAGGCTGAATTAACACATAATTTACCCCTGAACTAAATGACCACAAACACTTCCTATTGCTTAGTATATTAATCACAATTGTTTATTTATCTTTTCGTTATACTTTACAGCTTACATTTATAACTATGAAATACTATGAAAATAGTACTCACTTCAGTTATGTCCTTGTGACATGTATAAAGAACCTACTTAGCGAGCTCAAGATCATCCCGTGTTATTACAATATTTATTGGTGCTGTCTAGAAATAGTGTCTCTAACATCCGGTGGTCATTACTTACGACTGTTATTTTCTTTCTTATGACTTGTCAAAGACAGGTGTTGCATGTCTACAAATCCTATTACTTTATCGCATGAAATGTATATTTTAGTTGTTTTGCTAATTGACAATGACCTGCTTCAGGTCTGTTATCATCATCGCATCCTTTCTCGAAAATCCGAAAGAAAATTTTTTTTTTTTTTTCGTTTTGAATGATATATAAGGTGTTTGACGCCGAGTGAATAATAAAGATTTCTTCTTGAACACGTAAACTACAAAGTAATTTTTGTTGTAGTATTTTATGTTAATATTTAATCTGAATTTGTTCATTCTACCTCCATGTATCCTGAATATTCGTAAGTCCGGAAGGTTTGTCTTCCAATCATTAATATAAATCTATTACATATTTCTCTACGTGTGCGCATCCTAATTCATAAATTGCCTCCCAGGTAGCATTGAAATTAAAAACGAAGATCCGTTGTTCGAATGTTGCTACGGGAATAGCATTTTGTGAATTCATTTATTGACAATATGATGTTCTGCATATATAGGTCTTAGGGGTTAGGCCTGAGTGGGAATGGTGTATAGTTGTGGAAGGCGAACGGGTGGTGTGGTATTTAACACCTCTGCGATCAAAGTAGCATTCCTGGGTTCGATTCCCGGCACGACGCCATTTTCACCTTGTCAAAAGTTATAATGATGTTCGTGACAATACATTGGTTTTGATTGTTTTTATCCTGATATTGCTTTAGTGCATTACTTTACTTGATATGTTAGGGTCGCATTTTTTTATTGTAATGTCTCATTTTTGATTTGTGTATCTCCGGTTATCGCATTTTCTTATACAATTAAAGGTTTGAACAAATAAATAAATATTGACTAGAAAGCATTTTGATATATTTAAACTCACTTAATATTTTTCATTCTTTTACTGTGTGTGAATTATTCTCACAGGTTCAGATCTATTACGGTCGTAAAAATTAAGAAAAGAATACCACAAATCTTTTATGTAAGAGGGAAAGATACAGAACGGTAGTATCTTTCAAGTCAAATAAAAGTTTCCCAGTCAACTCAATCGATCAGATACAAAACTCTGAAGGGCAACCTTTCACTCGTGATGAAGAATACTCCCACACATCTCGTTCCACAGTACACCTCTTGAAACTACGAGCTCCATCCACTTAGCCAATGTACACACGGAAAAAGAAAATTAAGAAAAAGGAACTCTTTAGTCGAGAACAGAGTTCAATCATGCTTACTCGCACCATTCTCCAAGATCCTCAGATCGCGCTTCGTCAAAAGAATCCGCTCGCTTTCTATTTGACATGCGTGTGTAAGCGGCGCGGAGTGATGCAATCGAACGTTATGAATTATAAAAATACACGAATCTCCGCGAAGAAAACTGTACCGATGGCCAGTGAAAGAACGAAACAGCATCGGAGAGAGAGAAGAAACACATCGCTCAACAATGAACGGTTTCTTTCTGTGTAAACAAGTGAGAGGGACGATCCTCGTTTGTTGTAACATTTGAGCGTCGAGATGAATCAAATGTATTTTGTTTATTTTTTTAAATTTGAAATAATCTCATTCATAGAATTATAATTGTTGTCGGAAATGAGATAGAGGAAAGTTTTCAATGTGACAAGGAAAGGATTAGTGATTTTTTTTAAATATTAGAAATATCCTAAGTCCTCTTCTTATTGAGATGTAAAAACCATGTCTAAAATATCCGAAGTTCCCTGTTGGCAATAATTTATAAGTACAAGGAATGGAGATGAAGTGGATATATGAGAATTTCCAGTCCACTCATTTTGAAGGTGATATTACGTAAAACAAACATTTTCAATTACAATTTTATACACATCTAAATAAATTATCTATAAATTCAAAAAAAAAAAATTTAAACTGAATTAATATCAAATAGGTTTTCTCCTATGATGAATTCTTACTGTGTCTTTCTGTTGTTGTTCGATGTGATGAATTTAAAAAGAAAAGTATATTGGTGATAGATTCGACGGTGACCACCATCGTTGAGTCTATCCTTGAGTGCGTTATTTCCGCACTTCAGAGAGCACTGCCGGCTTAAAACATCTGAATCGTAACGTTTCTTCTTAATCATACTGCATTAGAGCAGTTGCTCAAATGTTGGGAAACTGTAACTCGCCGGTTGCCAAACCGTACGCTTACGTATGATCGACTTGCGCAAGGTCTGACGTTCGAGTTATAGAAGGATGCCAACATCAACTAACAAACCTTTGTTACGAACACCGAAGAATGAAAATACGTCGTACCGCTCACAACCTTTGCCGTGATTTCGCCGACTAATCAGGTCTGCGATACTTTGCGTAGTCCGTTCTTTCTCATGTCGCATTCTTCATCAATGAAGCTGATCAACCTGAATTAATAAGAGACTGCGTAAGACATTACGATCAGAAACGTAATTTCAAATAGGTGTAAATAAGATTGTAAGGTCGTTCAGATAATTCTGATGAAGTAGTTTTTCTGATTCCCTTAAAAAAACTCTTGAACAATTGTAGCCTGAAGTGAATATCCATTATAACTTTTATATAAAAAATATTAAATTATAACCATTTTTAATTAAAAAAAGAATCAATTTATATATATTATATTTCTTTGTTATTTTCAAATATTTCAATATTTTTGTTCGAGGAAAGAATTGTTCATTTCACCTTGACCGAAAATCCAGAATATTTGTTTGCTACGATCTTTCCTCTGTCATTCTGCGTTGTATCAGTTATTTCTTGTTTATTCTCTATTTTTTATGGCACGAGTGATGAACGGAATTTGGAGCTGTAACCTTCAGCAAGAAAACTAACAGAAAAGCAAGTACACACGCAGACACTACTCTAACATCACTTGAACCACCTTCTTCCCGCCATCTTTCAAACACGTTTATCGTTTAATTGGTGTTCTTGGTCTCCTTTTACACTTTATTGCTCGAGCCATCTGTAGCGAAGGAAGAAAAGGAGAAGGGCGAAAGTGTAATTTGTTTATTCATGAAATGCGCATACATTACATTAATGTATTTCCTTTGAAATGAATTTCAATAAGCGAGGCCTTGGGTGAGTTTGTTAATCCGCCTATAAGCAGTTCGATCACGGATGAGTATTATCATATGAAGTGCATTTAGGGCCACCATGTTGTGGGTAAGACCATTGTGAGTTAACGAACGTGGTGTCAACTGTCTGTTATTGAGACCTCACATCTTAACTCAAAATTTTAGGTGTCTTTTTTCTTTTCTTTGCAGTGCTGGCTATGAAAATTTAGCTTCAAATTAATAACTGTTTTATATTTTATTTTACTTATTCCTGAAGGAATCACGTGAAACACGTTGTTCAAATTACATTGGTCGGCTTTTTCATCCAAGTTTAAGGGTTTTTTAAATATTAATCACATATTAAATTATTACGAATTGATGTGACACCTTTCGGTGAGGTGAAAATGGCGACGTGCCGGAATTCGAACCCGGGACTCCTGCAATGATATCTGGGATATTAACCACTATAACACCCGTTGGGTGATTGGGTGGTGTGGTGGTTAGCACCCCTGAGATCGAAGCAAGAGTCCCGGGTTCGAATTCCGGCACGTCGCCATTTTCACCTCACCGAAAGGTGTCACAAATCACACGGAAGAAATGAATACATTACGAATTGTTGCCGTTTGAATATTTTTTTGTGTGTTTTCACAGCCGTGTAATTTGACGAAAAATATAAATGTTGAAATAGAACAACAAAAATTATCTCGATCGAACGTTTGTTTGTTTGCGTGTTATATTTCTTGTTATTATTCGTCCTCATTCAGTCATTTCGTTGTATCATATCTCGTATACCTCGCTCTTTGTCTTGCCATTGTGCCACGTTATCTGCCTTCAACTAATACCACTTCATCTATATTAGTTCACGCATGTCAGGGAACGTCGTTTCCTTCCACTTCGTGACACTTGCGGTTGTCAGCTATCAAGTGGGTGCGCTGAATCACAAATTATTTGAATGTTAGTAATACCAGAAGGAAGGTCACTCCCGATCGCGCGGCGCAGCGTTGGTAATTCTGGCCTCCGAGGGAGCGCTCGGCAAACGTGTTCAACCCACAATAAACTCGCTTGTTTCCGTCGTATGCCGCAGCAGTTGTTATTATTGAGAGTGCAATTTGTTCCCACGGTTTGCTAATTGATGAAATGTTACGCGTTAGTCTTCATTGAAAGGAATTCGTAACAGTGAGCGGAAACTGAGTAACGAATTAGTGACGCTGTTATTTATCAATCACATTGACTAAATACAATTTGATGGGTGTATTTGATAATAATAGTTTATTTCCTTACTATAATTACACAGCGTTTCTATCGACATTTTTTGTTAAAAGTATTCTCAAGAAATTCTGTAAGTGTTGCAAAGTTACGTTTTCCTTGAGGGCGGATGTTCAATGCCTAAAGAACAAATTATTTCCTGTTTAAGGATACGAGAAGACGAGGTATTTCTTATCCTCGGAATCGTATCCCACAGATCACACAATTGAATTTTCTTGCGTTTTGAGTAATATCAAGATACTGTATCCACAGATGCCCACACAAAAGCCTTCACACTATTTATATGAAGTTGGGCGAGTCCCTGGGAACGTCTGGGACGAAATCTCGGTTATGAGAACTACTTCAATGGTTGCAAGTAAATTAGCAGCAAACCGTTTCGTAAGGAATAGCGATTGCGTAAATGGGATGTATTTGTTTCCAGATACCTCTTTAATCCGAGTCGTAAGCAGGATTGCCTCGTAATCGTCATCTTCTGGGATGTGATAAAAGGATTTCGTTTAAACGCTACCTTATATGTGGTAGGATCTTTTGGAGTTAAGTTGAATCACATTTAATGAGGTTCTTTCTATGTTTTCTCATAAAGAATGAGCGAAAGCGGTGAATTCTCGGAACGAAAATTATAATTAGGAAATATGGTAATTTTAATTTTGTTAATAATTTTTGTTCGTCCGTTTCGCATATATATTTTGCTTTGTTATTATGAAGGCGAAAAGAAAATTTAGGATGAAATATACTGCACAAGAATAAGTTTAAAACAATAATGTTCCTTTCTTAATATTGGAGCCTGTTATTACATAATAATACGTGTCCCTAGAACCAACTTGTGGTCTAAAGAACTCACATTAAGAATTACCGCTTCCGGGGAAATACGATACAAGCTCTGCAACCAGCGGTCGCGTTTCGCCCAAATGATTCCCACAAATGATTCCTTTGCAGTCTGTGGCGTGGGCGCGTATCACGCGCGGAAGTAACAAGAGGACGCTGCCACTAATTTCCGGCGCAGCTTCCTCCAGAATCGATCGGTGGAGGGAAACGTCGAAGTGCGTATCGTCCATGCACTTCCTTCCGGTGCGCTCTCTTTGTCATCTTAGTTTCCGAAGTCGTTCTTCTGTTCCGTCGGGACGATTGTTGCGTGACGAGGCTTTACTTCTCCATTTCTTATGTATGGCAAGAAGAGTGGGTGATATCGGCTAATTCTTAGGTTTGTTTTTATTCTTTATTTAGTATTTTTATCGATAATTATTGAAAGAAACATTCATTTGTCTTTTGTCTTAAATATTACGTTAATATAGGAATACGAGATAATAATAATAAAAAAAA
>NNCF01129265.1:277098-304825 GCA_002313205.1 Laupala kohalensis | reverse complement strand
ATTTGAAGATATTCAATTTCATAATATCTTTTATATTCTTGGGCAGGGAATTATATAGAACGATTCCCGAATGGTATGGTCCCTTTTGGCAAAGAGTGGTTGACACTCTAGGGCGATGAATATTACTACTATTGCGTGTATAGTGTTCGTGAATATTACTACTATTGCGTGTATAGTGTATATGCATTCCTATGTTAAAAGGGGAACTGAGAAATTGGTTATTGGTTACATGCCGAAATATGTAAATAATAATAATATTTATTCTCGGCAATAGGATTTTCTACGAAACAAGTTTTTTGAAAAAGTACAACAAATAGAAACCTTTAACATCGAATTCAATAAATACAGGGTAATTGAACCTTGTCACGTTGATGCAATATTTAGACAACCAATATTATGTTGAGTGTCTGAAATACGTGATGTTAGAGTGGAGTAGTTTTTTTACAACGCGTGAATGAACCATCCCTGTGTACATGGGGCGTGGGCGATTCTTTTGTCTAGGGATGATACACGTTGGCGATGTAGGGGGTATCGGCGAAGACATCCTTCCCCCACCCGTTCATCGAAAGACGGGGGTTGCTGCGCATAGTTGCTACGGTCGCCACTGGATGGCAGCACGTGCCTGGCGCCTCGGTCGCCACCGCACTGCCGTCGTGGTGTGAAACTACCCCCTCAGTGGAAGCCAGCCACCCTCCTTCGCCAAGCGCCCTCTTGCGCTACGCGGATGGATTTGTGGGGATGGGGGTTGGGAAGGGAGTATTTGCATCGGTATCGCGTGTTAGTGCGTACAAATACCACTATGATTCCATTTGGTGGAGGAAATGTGTGTGTGTTAGGCTTGTTATAGCAGTATTATTGTTTCGACCAGTTAATTGTTTCATAATAGAATTACAATTGTATAGAGTATAATTTTTTCCACTGTACATGTCATTATAAAGAAAATTTGGCAAGGTTGAAGTGACACTTTATTTTCTATTCAATTATGTGTTAAGATATTTGTAGTTTTTCATTCAATATTTGTATCATCTAGCAGCGTTCACAGCGTTTTACTGATAAGACAAATTTTAATTGTCTAAACTTAATTCATCTCGAAATTTTCTCGAACGAAAGGTGACAAAGTATACGACGAACAAATCTTCTAAAAAAACTGCAAATGTTGGATGTATTTAATTTTTTTGTAACCAATTACATGTATGTATTTCTCGCAGAGAATTCCTCATAGTTATCGCTCCTATTGTTAATTTTCTCAATTTTTTTTATAATGCACGTAACTCGCGTATTAATTTCTGAGTAACTTGTTCATATGCGTCCATTATCTTTTCCTTGTTTCTAAAATCACATTCCCCCATTTCCTAATCCATCACCCTTGCCATCACTTCCACCACCACCACCACCCCCGCTGCCACCACAGCTGGCACCATCGACGAGAGCGGCGTCGTTCTACCAGCTATTGATCCTCGGACGTTCTGTTCTGCAATTATTGCGAAGGAAAGACGGCGCGCGAAACGTGTGCTAACGCCCTCTTAAAGTGGAGCACTCACCGACCAATCAGCGCGCGCCAATCGCTCTGCGACATGCGTCCGTCACACGTAGCGACTTGGTTTTTTTTGTTACGTTGTCTACTCTGCAATACACCTCCTTCATTACCGAACATGACAATTTCAACTCATATTTATTTCGAATCGGAGAAGAAGAGAATGGACTGTCTATTAGTGGACAAGGAGATGAGAGAGAAGACCACATATTATGGGATTGTGCACTGTATGGACTGGAGAGAGGGAGGTTTTTGGGTGAGCTGCGGAAGATACAAATAATCAATTTAAGAGAGAAATCCAAATTACTGAAGCATAAACAGGTTTATGAGTTATAAGACAAGTGAGTGGTAATAGGGTGCGGCCCCAGAATGGCAGAGAAAATACAACAAGAGATGCGTAAACACGTGAACCCCGGAATGACATTGTTGAAGATGGGGTTAAATAAATTATGATATAATAATTGAGTTTTGAACGATCGTGTATTAAATAAAGTAAGTTTTAAATAAAATTTTAAAAAATTGGAGTACTCCACCACTATTTTCTCATCTTCATGAAAATATCTAGCTAATGTTATGGTGTCAGTCGAAACAATTATCAACTCATTAATGCGGAACATTTGTCTTCACCTTCGACATAAAATATTTTATGAATATAACTGCAATTTCTTGGATTTATGTCACTAATTACAAAATTAAAGTCGTGCTCTTACAATTTACACAACGTTTTGATGTGTATGATATAATCGTCAGGGCTGCAATAAAAGTATAACATGAAAATGCACACAAAATATTTACAAAAAAAAAACAACACTTGAAATTATAAAACGTGAACAAAAATGAGAGTGATCTTAAGAAGACAAGAAAATTACGGACAAATATTACAACAAAAAAAAAACAAAAAAAATCACATACTCAGAAAACAATTTTCACGTATTTAGTTTGGAATTACCAATTAAGAAATTTTACACCCAATTATGAGTAGTTCGTCTACGAAATTGTATTTATACTAATATTTCCTTGAAAGTTTCATCGATGTCGTGCTATATAAGTGAGGTAATGCTCACTTCGACTCCATTGCACGTTCATTTATTCATTTCCTTTAGTCCACTTCTTTTCTCGTTTTCTTGCTGTTCTGTTTGTTTTGTTTTTCCTTCTCTCGCCATCCGTCCTTCATATCAGTCTCACCCTATTCTCTTCCTTCCTGTCCACAAGTCAAGGAGGACCCCGAAGCACTCCGAGCAGGATAATCCCCTATCGCGCAAACTCACCCCCTCTCCGCCGCACCCTCGCGCCGCAAAGAACTTGCTCGTTTCTTTCGCATTCTTTAACCCAGTTTCCGAAAACGCTTACATTCCCCACCCCTTCCCCAAAACCCTCCGCCGACTCAAACACTTCTTCCCTCCGCGAAGAATCTTCACGAGACTTTATTTTTTTGTCTTCGTTTTTTTTTTTCTTCTCTTCGCCCTCTGTCTATCGCTTCCGTCTTGTTCCACTTCGCGGATCCGCCGAGGTTGTGAATCCCTTCCAATTTTTTTTATTTAGAAAGCATCAGCGCTGTGTAAATAATGCGTGTTTACGGGATGACGCCGATTATGAAGGAGTCTGTGGCGATCGCCGCCTCGGATGATGGACACGAGGCCCCAGTGCATTGTGGGTGGAATCNGGGGGGGGGGGGAATTAAACATTTTGTAGCTGCTGAGACGTGGCAATGAACACGGACGGATTTGAGCGTTGAAAGACTGTTGAGATTTCGCGCTATGTGTGATTCCGCTTGGAGATAGTCCTAGGACATGACAACTGGGCACCGAAATTAGAGAATATTACATTTAATAAATACATTATTATTTAGTGGTCAGTGCATATTTATTGGATGTTTATCGACTCTCATAATTTTTCGAGCTGTTATGTTTTTGCTCAATTCTTGAATAGTTTCTGTACCACGTCCACACACAAAGGTATTACGTAATAAATTTTATGTCTATTATCCAGAAATAAATTTAACGAAAATAATAGAGACAAAATTGATCTGAATTTTGAAAGTGCTAATGTCCTCATAATCTTAAAACTAAAAATATCTCCTAAAATATTTTATGCTTTTTATGATTTCTTTCTTTCCAATGACAAGTTTGTGAATACATATATTTTACATGTTATTTATCAACCGGAAAAAAGCAAATAATATTAATAATTTTATGTAATGTACAAGCCTGTTGTTTCAAGATTATTCTCTACTCTTTATACGATAACGTGTTTGTATACATAGTATTCACTGATTTATTATCAGCAAAATCGGTTACGGGTTTGTAAGACACGTACCTTCGTGTCCTACGCTCTTGTTACGTTCTCGCTACGCGTTGCAATTACCACAAGCAAATGCTGATTCTACGTTTGCATAGAAATGCAGAGCTGTCATTGCCAGAAGAGAAAGCAGTCTAACAAGACAAGTTTCCTTGTTTTATTCATACAAGTCCTTACACATATAATATCCACTGTTGACTGAACGAATGTTATCAAAAATGTTTTTATTTTACTTCGATATTTTTGGTAATGATAAAAGGTAAGTCTCTAATGCATTCTATGGAGAATAAGTATTGAGAAAATGACTCAAATATTACTGGGAAAACAAATAATTTCTATCTTGAAGCACAATTACGAGTTTTAAAATTGTTTGGAAATGTCATTTTCTTTTGAAAGAAATTTAGCCGACATTACGATGTACCAGGTAATACATTGGTTCTTATTTTCTTCACCCAATTTATTTCTTTACATAATTGTTTGCTACATTACATTATTTTGCAGAATCAAAGGTTTGCATAGATAAATAACTTAAAAGTTATATAACAATTTGATAAGTTTTATTTAAAAAAATTGATTTATTTAATTATGTTTGTGAGTTATCACAGGTTCTAGCTTAATACATTAATTATCATTTATACTCGTAGGCAGGAAGAGTGAGTGAGTGATGATGAGATATAATTAAGAAAAAGAGTTGTGGTTTTGGGGAGGGGGCTTGTTACAGTAATAGAAATCCTATCCATTTTCCAATGAGGAAAATTTCCAATTTCTTTTTTCGATGTGCCCTGGCACGAACGTGTGTCTGTAACTCTCCAGAACCTACGATGACGATTATGGAACATACTTCATCTCCGCGTTGAAAGTTCCCCGTATGACGTCTCAGACCGCCTCTCACACCCTTCCATCTCCCGACGATCCGAAAGCGTGTGTTTTCTGCCAAAGACTTCACCGCGCGCTGAGGATGTTTGGTTGCGGGTTTCGCAGGCGGTGGCGTTTGAAAACGCTCGCGTGTATATACACTGCGCTTCGTAACGTACGCAGGATGGCTAGTTAGTGATGACAGCCCAGGGATACACGGCGATTGAAATGCGAAGAAGAGAAGAATTCTTGTGTGAAAGGGGAAGCTCTAGTTTGCTTCTTGTCAAGCTGTCACGAAGCTTCGTACGGCTACCGACGCGATGATAGTGGTCACCTTGTGAATCTTCTCGTTGCTCTGAGAGAAAAAGATTGGATACGGGGAAGGAAAGGCTTGCTCCAAACCGATAGATGTGACATGCGTAATATGTATCGAACTAGTTTTATTCTTATCTTGAGAGTGTGCTGAAGTGTTAAATCCGCCTCTACCTTACGGCCCTTGATCGGAATTGATGGGATTGTCCCTTTGCTAGCTTCCGGAGAGTAAATTACTTTATTGTCCTCCACATAGTCATAAGCAGTTTGTAACAGCTTTTTTACAATAAGTTTATTAAACCTTATAGTATCCGAACTCATTTTCTTCCTCTGCATTTAGAACTCACATCCAAACCTAGAGTACTCACTCATAGTATTTCAAAATGAACGACTCCTTCCCTCTACCATCGTTGATTCCAGACGGAGCCGCTTATTTGAAGATAAACACGATATACCGAATAACTTAGTATACAACACCAATTTTGGAATTTAAACGTTATTACTTTGTCAACTAAACATTTACGATTTATTTAAAAAAGTTATATGTATGTGCCCAAGAGTCTATTTTTGACCTCGTCCAGAAAATTACATTTTTGTTCTCAGGACTTTTCCCATAGTGCTCCTAGTACCTCCCGTGAAATATGACATGTAGTATTGTCACACAAGAGAAACATATTATTATATCCTTTAAATCGGAATCAAAATTTCATGCAGAATACACAAATTGCATTACTTTTAGAGTATTTAGAACAAGAGCTAGAAAATCAAAAACACTACCTTTTCTCCCTACTCCCCCTCTTTACTAAGCTAAAATGCTATTACTTGAATGAAATAACATACCTGGGACCATCACCCTATCCATACGACACCACCATTCGAGACTTGATTCCACAACATACAAATGTAGGACCACTACAGATGTGGAAAAGATCCTCCTAGAACAGGAACTAGTAGTTTGCCATATTTACATGAGACATGTATATATTTGTATGTTGTGGAATGAAATGCTCAATAAAACAATACATTTGTGTGAGTACAGTGGTGAAGATCGTGATCTGATATAGATGAATAAGAATCCTCTCTATTTGTGTGAGAGAGAAAGAGTCAGAGAGAGAGGGCATATATAAAAATACACCATCTATCTTCCGTCTCTTCCTTCCCCACCACGATCGCGAGCTCGTATCCTGTGAGGCAACGTGCCTTAGGGTGTGAGGGAGACAAGGTAGTGAGTGTTTCCGAAGGGAGTAGAGAGAGAGAGAGGACCGCAGCCATCCGCCTAAGCTCGTCGACGCGGCGTGTCTGGCTAGTCGCTGCAGCAGAGAGAGCGAGGCAGCAGATCAAAGAATTTCCTCCCCAATAACAAGAACGCGTTTGTTAATTACATTTCGACTGCCGCCGCCGCCGCCGCCGCGCGCCGGTCCTCCATCGCTTGACAGTAGACAGCTTATGTCAGTCCAGGACGCTCGCCGCCCCCACACAGGGATGGGAGGGAATGAAGAAAAGATGAATGGGTGAGAGAGAAGACAGACGTTCAATTCGCTTATGATAAGGTATGGGGAATAGGAGGGAAGAGGAATGACTTAAAGATGACGGGGAGGAAGAGAGAAAACAGGAATGGAAATACGAGTCTCTGCGATACCAGACGAAGGAAACGTTATAGAGTATTTTGTGAATGAAATTAAGTGTGTTGGAGACTTCAATCAAACCAAGAAGTAAGTATTTCCGAAATTATCTTTTCTCAACTGTTTAATTTAGAAATATTTGATAAATTTAGCCACGATACAGTGTACCTCTCTACATTCACTCACTTTTCGCAATATAGCCATCGAGCAAATACACATTTTATTGGTTACTTTTAGGATTGTGGTATAGTACGTTAAGTGTATTATTCACGCCGTATGGGAGTGAATTAGATAAAGAATCACTGTACAGAAATGTTTGTGTTTCCTTGAAAATTTGGTTTCGTAAACAAAAAAATATATTGCATTTTTAGAAACTCAATAGGATACAGCGTGTGCTTTGGGAGGAATGGTCGTATTCGAAAGGACAATAACAGCTGTTAATACATAATAATCAATATACCTTTTCAGCAACTAGAGACGAACATTTTACCTCTAATCGAATATATTGTTTCCAATCTCTCTCCTTTATTTTTTTATTGGGGTTTTAGGGCTCGCCAACGTCAAGGTCGTTAGAGCCCTTCTCTCCTTTATTCTCGTCTTCTTCCCAATCCTCCATTCCTCTTGTGGATTCTTACGGCAGACGAAGGCGGGCGATGAGGCAGCTAAGGCAAGTGGCGAGTTGCGGGCGGTCGCCCAGGTGCGCGAGTTGGCGCGAACGCCAGTTGGCGACCGGTGAGCGCGCGCTTGAGGGAGCGGGGCACAGCGGGTGCAGGCTGCAGTGGCGACGGGGGTGGCGACGGAGCGTCAATGACATGTTTGTGTTGGTGAGTCACCGTGAGCGATGGTGAAGGAGGTGGCGGGGTGAGGGCTCGGCTTGAAATAAGTGTTACCACTCGCAGCCGCTTCTCGCTCTGGGATGCTGAGGAGGGGAAGGGGAAATTGTGGAAGAATTTTATTTATTCGTGTGATTTATTAATTATTATCCAATGTTTAATTACCAATATTTATGCAGATGAAGTACTTTCATTATTTTATTTTTTTAAATTTTCGAGTGTCCGGGTCCCGGGATACCGCTCCCCCTCCCCCTCCCCCTCCCCGCGGTACGTAGCCGATACGATTATTTCCAGAATGTTTAAGACAATAATCAACGTTGCTATTTTTCCATCCTTAATCTTTGGTCGAAAATATTCCGTCGTGATGAAGAAGGATCGTCTTCAACAGTAGCTACCAAAGCACTCCAGTCGAAAGAGCTGTTAAAGCACTGAAACTCATCTCGGCAACTCGTAACCTGTCAACGCCGTCAGGTAATCGCTTCATTCTTTCGTCCTCCTCTTTTTCCTGCTCCTCATCTCCATCCTCCGCCGCGTGTGTGGTTCCTCGCTTTCCGCGACCTCTCCGCAATATTCCGCGACTGTTTGTTGCTCCTCGTCTAGTGGTGGCGGCTCCGAAGCAGTCGCGAGCCCCGCTTCCCGTAAACCATATGTCGAGTCATCGTTAGAAAGTGAGGTTTATTTTGAACAGAGCATAAACTGGAGTTTATTGATTTCCACTCGACTTCATTGCCTCAGTTGTTACGTTTCCACTACTCGATCGCGACCTATTCGTCGCTCTTTCTTCGGTTTTATTACCGCGACCAGAGAGAATACAGCTCTTGCGCCGAGACTTATTTATTCTGTGGTGATTGTGTGGACTATTGAGAGCCCTTAGATGTGACTCGGAACATACGCTATGCGTATGCGATTACAATAAGACGATTAAATCATTGAAATAAATGGTTACATAAATTGATAAAATATGTCTCATTCGTTTTTTACCACCCCATAGAATTATTCCTAGGTGTGATAAATATACAAACCTTTTAGTTTTGTTTAGGAATCACATCATTTACTTCCATTCTATATTCCAAATCGAGTAATAAAATAAAGAATATTCATTTTGTTATTCTATTTTAGATTAGTGATGCTGTAAAATGGAATATAATTTTTAATAAAACTGTTAGTTTCCCGTCAGTTTAATCTAAATTATGCTGCTGCTCCATTAATTCTTGGTGAAACATCTTAACGTGATTTCGTGTACTAGAAGAGGAAAGGGAACTCTGAAGAAACTTCAAACGTTCAGAGCTATAATTAGATATTTCTTGCGTCTAAACGAAATCCTGCGTCGGGAGTTTTCATGAATATATTCGTTTGCTCCTGTTACTGAAGTTACGCTTCATTTTTTATCCCTGCGTAAGTAAAGTTACGAGTAAATATGATAATTATATTGGTACTGCTACAGAATTATAAAGGAAGAGGAATTGCTTCGTAATTTGTTTAACACTGACTGAAAAACCACTTCTTTGCTAGCGTGTATTATCTGATTTTGAATAAATATTTTTTTCTCCAATGCCTATTGATATCTTGTAAAAATGTAATTATATAATTATTGCGACAGGTTTCATAGTTTCGGTGAGTAATTAACGTGCTTTGGTATCAGTGAACCCTCCTATGGTCAGTTCACTTTTACAAAAACGGTGCTTAAACTCGTTTTACGCAAAAACAATTGAATCGATATAACGAAATTTTTTCGGTCACATTCCTTACGATTCGGAATAGGTTCTATACTATTTGCAAAGGAAAGTGACACTTTCCCGAACTCTGCACTCCTATTAAGCAAAACACTCCACCTCGCCAGAGATAAGCTCTTAGTAACCTACTAGACCCAAAAAGTACTTTTTTATTTAGCGTTTTATTACTATTATAATGTAATGTATATATTCTATATTAAACTAAGAATAAAATGAGTCCAAATACTTTATAATTACTTTAAATTTGAAAAGGATAGGATCATCCGTAAATGGAAGAAGGAATCTGACCGAAACCCGTAACTTTGTCGTAATCATTTAGTATTTAGATCCATATTCTTTGTAATTTTATGTGGATTGCAAAAATAACATTAAAATGGTAATGAAACGTGAAATAAAAAATAACATTATTTGGGTTCAGTAGATAGATGACTAAAAGCTTAACCCCGGGAAGACCGAACGGTGTGCTCGTTAAGGGTGGAGGAATCGGCAGAGTTCGGGGGAAGTGTGATAATCTGCCAGCCTCCGCTTTCGTTTGTAAATAGTAAACGTTCCTAAGAGAAGCGGATACTATTGTTTTATTATAAGTATAGATGATGTCCCTCCCCTTTTCATTATGAAGTATGTCGGCGGGGGTGGGGGGAAACTCGTTGGTTTCGTATCGATGCAAAAACGATCGACTAATCGCTCATTAGGTGCAAACTCGTCTCTTCTCTCCGGCGTGACGCATCTCCTAACGTTTAGGTCGCGATTTCCCGTGTTTTGCGTCTCCTTCCCTCGCGTCTTCGCCTCCCTCCACGATCAGGTTTCAGACGAAAAACGACCTTAAGGAGTTCCAGGCGCGGTGATGATAACAAGCACCGCGAAATGAAATTCCTTTCAACTACACCATAGTTTTTGAGTAAGTTAGCTACAAGATAATAAACTTGGTGGAAACGGTGAAGACAAGCCAGGAAAGACGTTAACGACATTATAACCGAAGGACAGGACAAAACAACAGGGTTGCTTGTGATGATAAAATCAATACGGGATATCGGGTTCTTTAGGCATTAAGTGTTACAAGGAATATACATGTCTATGTCTGAAGGTCCTTTCACTTCCTGTTTTATGAAAGGAGGTTGGGATTTATTGCAATGAAAGGTGAATGTTATTGACTGAACGGTCATTTGACGGCACATGGTCCCTGGAAAGTGAAGGGTCTTTTATAGAAGAAATCGTCGATTTGTGATTCTTTATGCGATTGCTTACAGATCAAGTTAAGGTTTACGATCGCTTACGCAAACTTGGGAGCTGTTGATCTCTTCTCTCTCGATATTTGTTTTCACATTATACTCACTAGGATTTCCAAAATAGTGTAGCAACTCTTCAAACATGCTGTTTTCGTACTATTATGTCCTCTTTTCCGTTCTCTCTAGGCTTTACATTTTTTTCACGTGAAAGTATTTAATACGAGCCAGTTATAAGGTACTTCATTACGTCAGGTAAATAGAACCAATACATCTTAAGTAACAGCCCATTTCTATTGATTCTTCATACAAAGATAAAACAATATTTTAATTTTTTCTCAATAAAAGAATAGAAGCAATGTCTAATAATTTGTTACATAATATTTTCCGAGGCCATCGAGGATTCAAATTAAATAGAGAAAGTAGACGAACAGATGTGGTAATATCGTCAATCTCATCTCAACATTATATTCATATTTGCTTAATGCATCTAGACACAGTTGTAATGTGATAGTCGTAAATAATTATTAATTCCATCCGCGCAATTCGGTTCAACAATTTATTAGTATGTCACTGCTGCTAGGTTTCGCGATGATAAAACTCTCGCCTCTTTCGTATATTCGCTGTTGCCTTCTTTATTGTAATGAAGTATTTATTAGCTCTCTGTTTTCTGTGTCCGATAATTTACTACACGATTGTAATATTTCTCCCTGAGAGACGTGCTCGGTACGTTATCTGGTGTCGTGCGTGTACACTTAACGTTTCTCATGATTTACGCTTCATATGTTAGAATTATCGTTGAACGTAATGACAGAAGCATAAATATTGTAAATATTTTGGTATTCTTTTGTGTATCTTCTTGCCGGATTCATAAAAGACGGGATAACGGTCGAAGAGAATTCACTGACGAAATGGGCACGAGACTTGTTAAAGTGAAGGATGGATACAAGTCTTCTTTAAGACAACACGTTCGTCTTAAATTTCTCTTCGGGATTCGAACCTGTTGGAAACCGCTTCGTATATTCTCGGGTTCTTAAGTACCAATCAGGTTGAGTCATGGAAAGAAAGAAAATTGCTGTTGAGGATGTCCGTCATCTCTCCATACCGAGGATAAAACGAAGAAAACTTTATTCGATTGAGGATACGCTTCGTAGAGGATTTCCGAGTTTCGTACCTTCGTAATAAACTTATTTCTACCCCGCCGCCGCCTTCGTTGTATGGTCCATTAGCTCCAAACCTCGATCTCTACATCACGAAATTGATAACAAATGAAGCAAAAGACGGTGGATTGCAGGGAATGGAGTGCTGGCTTTAGGGAGGAGGAGGAGGAGGAGGGCGAGAAGTACGTACAAACGGCTTAACCGAATCCCGGGGCCAAAGGTGATTGTGGCCTCCGTACTCCATTCCTGGGTTGGAGGTGACGCGTCCTAGCGGCGTTGCGGAGAAACCCACGACCCCTACTCAGATTCTCCGAATCGGGGGATAGCCCAATAATAACAATACAAACGCGTTTGCCCGAAATTCTCTCCCCTCCCCACCCTCGCCACACCCGAAGTGCCCTCGCTCTGGCGGCGCCTCCCCGAAACCCGATCGTATTCCAGCCAATGAACAGAAGTGGCCGTGTTCCATTGTTAATTAATAAAGCAAAGAGTTTGATTCAATTGTGCGTTCCATTGTGTGCTTCCCGCTCCGAAGTTTCCGTTCGGAGGAAACTGGGATGAGAGAGGGAGTCAAAAGAAAAAAGACTCAAATAATTTTTTGATTAACCGCACAAAAGATATCTAGTCGTGGCTCTGTATGTGTACTGATTAACGATAATTACGAGTAATTGGATCCAAGTGAATCTGCGAGCGTGGGTGATTGTAGAAAGGAATGTGCTGCTGCTTCCAGGGGTATTGCGTGTAGAAATGGGGAGTTGTGGTGGTGGTGATGGGGTGAGTGTGCGGGCGGGGGGATGGTGGTGGTGGAAGCCCCCAAAGGCGATGGTGACGTGTTAGAAAACCCTTTGGTGGTGCAGTACGTTACGTCCGTGGTTTAGGGAAGCCGCGGAAGGCATGCCCTCAGAGCAGAGAATTTCTCTTATGTGTGTTGTTAATTGTTAATCAGATATTCGGTATGTACAGACGAATAAGATTCACTGTTCGGTTCTGTTGAAAAAGAGAAAGGGGCTAAAGTACTCGAACATGTTATACAAAATCACAGAAGAGGATTTCTTTTTTACCAAATTACTTTTCGTTCCTCTACAATACTGACTTCAGTATTTCACTCCGGAAAATGAAAATCATGGTAAACATGTTTCTGTTTTGTTTATATTTCATTAAGTGATGTGTTACATAATGTATGATTAGTTTATGATACTTAACATAAGGAGTATCCCCATACTGGCCCGGGTTTTTCTCCGTTTTTCCTTCGGGTAGAGGCGGATTTCTTATACAGGTTCTCTAGGCTCTGTCTATGGGCGTGTTTATTGTGACAATAAATCGTGAATTTAGTGTTTTTTCAACTCTTATGATTTTTAAACACTATACTCAGAATAATCTATAGTTCGATAATAACTTGTACATGTAAATTTACAAACATATTTGCGTTAAATTACAAACATATTGACATTATATATGTATTATAACTCGCAGCTAACTTTTTATCTTATCTAGGAACTTTTGCTGAAATTTTTGAATCCGCCTCTGCCTTAGGGCCCTTGATCGGAATTGATGGGATGGTCCCTTGCTTGCTTCCGGAGAGTAAATTAGTTTTTTTTCCCTCCACGTGGTCATACGCAGTTTGTACTGTTTTTTGACAATAAATTTATTATTATTATTTTTTAAAATGAGTACATCGAACAAGTACTTCTAGTGCACTCACATTTATTTATATCATATTACAATTTGTAAACTAATTAAGATGAGTATTATTAATTTTAGTGTATCTTGAAAAGGGTTCCTGATAGAAACAAAATCTTGGTAAAAAGGTAATACATATATGACTGGTATATTCGTGAAAATGTATACAGAAATCACAGTAGTTTGCTTGAAAAAACCCGTCTTTCGATCGTAGTTAGTCATTAGTTAATGCTGTCGATATTGTGTGAGTATTAATTCGCAATTCAGGAAAACGTTTTGAAATACTTTCATAAAATGATTAGTTCGCGATCTAATTTTTACTGCTAATGTCATGTAATATATCGAACTTTAATTTGTGGTTGGAACGGTACGCTTACGTATCATAAATGGAACACGAGTTGTTTACATGCAAAGTTGTACTTTGTGTCAAGCATGGGGTTGAAAAACATTTGAAATGATCAGCTTTATTTAAATTTAACTCAATTCACACGTTTTCCTCTGTTCACGAATGTCTTTTGGTCGTTTGCTATGTCTTCAATTCAAGTTATATAGATTTGTTAAACACAAATACTCTCTTGGTTTGAGTGAATTTATTAATGAGAGAAGATGTGCATTACTGATGATGGAGATTTATTCGTATATGAAAGATAATCGCGTTTCGTAATTTAAAATTAAGTCTTTAAACATTAGAAAAGTTAAAAAAAAATCACTTAACAATTTCCTTGTGAATGACAGCTACCAAATTTAACTTCCAGTAATTATATGGGACACATTGTAGTTGGTAATGAAGCTGATAATTAGTCAATTGTAAGTGTGGACTTTGTTAGAACTAAGCTTTTAAATGTCTAATGGAATAAAATGAACTAGTTAAATAGTTGTAATTGCGTTCTAATTCTTTTTTTTTTATTTTTTTATTTTTAGTTTATTCGATTTTACCTCGATTTTATGTTTAAAAAAGTTAAAGAGTGAACACTTTTAACGCTAAAACTCTTCACTACGAATGTGCTTAAATAGTAGACTCCTTATGGTGTAAATTTGATGTAGATATTCTAACTGACCCCATAGTGCTCGCCACCACTAATACTGGAATGGTACCTTGGATGGTTGCTGAGATTGGAATAAATGTGTTTGTAAATACTCGATTAACGAAGTGTATGTACGCTACCCATACCCGTACGCTATATAATTCCCTTAGAAAAACTTTTATTACTTTATTCGTTTTTAATGTTAATAAAAGATAACTGATTAATTATAATACATATTTTTTAATTATAATATATTGTTTGTAATTTAGTGATATTTTCAATCTTCGGATAACGAGAGGAGCTCATTAGTTTCTTAAGAACCAAACAGGAAACAGCGCAATCCGAATGAAAACCACATGTGATTAGTTATCGCAGCTCATATCATAACGGGGTATTTTCTGTACTGGTTCGGTTTATTTACACAACCAGATGTATAATAAGTTGATTACGCGAATCGGACTGAACAAATAACGACCTCGTAGAACAGTAAGAAGAGTTCAATCCTGACGAGAAAAATGTTTTTCTTCCTCGGTAATACTTCGCACAATATTATTTTTTTTACTTTCTGATCGACTGAATTACGAAAAGGCATAAAAACGGAAGAATATATCGAATTTTCGAAATAAGTTTTTTTTTTTGTTTTTTTTTGTTTTTTGAGGGGCTTTAGGGCTCGTCAACAGCGAGGTCATTAGAGCCCTTAAAACTTGTACAGGTAGGGAAAATGCAGTTACGCACTAGGGAGAGCCAACATGACTCTCCCCGCGTGTGGGACTCGCCGAAAGACTCAGCCATACCCACTAAAAACCCTCCTGCATTACAACTCAAAACACAAATTCCAACATATCTCATGCCTTTTACTAAAAAACACTTTTAAAAAAAGAAGAGGAAAGAGGAAAATGAAAGATACCCTAGCCCTAATAGCGTCGGGATCGAAAAGAACAAGAGGTGACCAAGGGAGGTCAGAAAAGAGAAAGGAAGGAGCATGGCACAAGTAAGTGGGAGCAATGCCAGACTCAGCTCGGGGCCCCGTGTTCGCCAAACACGTACTAACTAGATGTTAGCCCCCTGGGGGGTCGAAATAAGTGACACGTGAAACTTTCAGCACGTGGAAAGAAACAAACGGTACGCATGTAGCAAAAAAACAAAACAAGATACATAGTTGGAGGAAATTTTAATGTTTTATCATGAACTCTGGTATTTAAATACTAGCCACTGCACTCTAGAAAAGATTATGAAATTTGCATCGGTGAACACATTGAAAACGATCTTCCTTCTGTTTCCTGGTTTTCAATGAGCACTCTTTGTGATTGTTGTCCAGTGTGTTTCTACGTTAATGTTCTTTTTTCTGTCTATCATGCGTGGTTTCATTCACAATTGTTTTGACACGTCAACACAACAAACAAAGTCAGAAGCCGAGGATACTCAGCTAGTATTTAAATAACATCAAATAACAGTACAAAAATAAAGTGTGAATGTAATAAATTACGTATGTATTTCTCATTTCGGTCAACTAAGGACCACGATGACGAGTGCTAGTAAGGTCCTACTCGACGTGAGCTCACTCATGGGACGCATCAGAGGGAACAGCGTCTAGATGGAATCTAGATTGCCGTATCTGAGTATTACAAGTGCGGTGGTAGGCCGCAAAGTGTAAACTTTTTAATCATATATATATATATATATATATATATATATATATATGGAGAGAGAGAGACGTTAAAGTGAAAAGCTACAAATTTTCTGACCCCACTTGGAATCGAACCCTTGTTACCTCCGAAGCAAGCGAGCGCGTTAGTTTGAGCTATCGAAGGGACAAAATACATTATATTTTTACTAAGAATCTATTGTCGAAAAGTACTGACATCTCAATAAACGTTTCTGCAGAGTCTGTTTCCCTGACATTTTGGTGGCCGATATGAATACGCTATGACATATTGTTTTCTCATTTGAAGAAATGTTCGTTTTCGAGGTAGAGTTGATGAAGCGAGATGTTTACAACATAAGATGTGGATGTGGTGGTGCTTCGACGCGTGTAAACAACGGCGGCTCGCATCGCCCGCCAGCCATATGCGACGACACAGCGGTCGCACTCTGACTCTGATTTCGGTTGTCTCGGAGAAGGAGAGGCGAGAGTACGAGAGCGATCCCTCCGAAGAACCCTTTACCCCACGCATCGAAGGCGAACGCAGTCGTATCCACAGCAGGGGACTGCGGCGACAGTCACGGCAACGGCGAAGATGGATGAGACTACGGGAGCGAGAATAAATTGGATAGAGAAGGATGGAGATGACTGGGAATAGTTGTGGTTGGAGCGTAGGGTACACTAAGAGAACAGCTTTGGATATGAGATTCAAATTCAGAGGAAGAAAAGGATTTCTCCAAACTTTTTGGTGCGGTATTCCAACTTTTCGGTATCTGAACTTAAAACGTTCGGGCATCACATCCAAAGGTTTGGAGAATTTCTTTTCGTCCTCTGAATTTGTATCCCACATCAAATCCTAAGGTTCTATAGTTTTCTTAATGTTCTAGAGAAGATGGCAGGTCAGAAGTGTACTATAATTGGAGTGATAGAGGTAACAATGGTGACAGATGCTGTCCAAAGATTAAGCACGTGCCCTAGTCTCACGAGTGACGTGTTTCAAAACATTGGGTAGTGTTACTCTGCCAATAGATCTATCTCGCATTGGTTTCAATCTAATCATTTCATTTATGTCACTTCTCACTTATAAGGAATGTTCTCATGATCACCACATCAGTAACGTGAAGTCTCTCACTAAGGTCACGTATATGTGAATGATGTCATCCGGTGATGTATCACCAAGACAAAGGGTTGCAAACTTGTATCTGAAGATAGAGTATGACGTTGCCGATATATTACGAATATCTGTATCTTCTCGCACCCTGAGTGTCTATTTATATTTTTTATTCTAGGTTGGGAGGGGTCCTCGTTTCATACAAAAAACGAATTTTAAACTAATATTGCAAAACGTAAATGTTTATAATTTCATTGATAATGGAAAACTAAATAATTGTTATGAAAGTCTATGAAGTTTCGGAACTACTAGGTTAGGGGCAGATCGACGTAGCCAGACATTTTTTTTTCATTTTTTCTCTTTTTTGCGGCTGTGGCGTTCGTTCTCTTTGTTGGAGACGGAAGTCACGACGCAGTCCCAGACGCTCATAATATTTCTGTCTCCTGTTCCAACACATGTGCAGGGGAAGATGCGGAGACACCCGCGAGACAGTGTGTAAGAGTAGGAGTAGGATTCGGCATTGCACTCGCGGTTACTCACATATTACTAGTCAGTAGTGAATTTAGGGGGAGGGTGGAGCTACCGGGATCGAGCCGACCTCTCCCCAAACAAAGTTGTAGGAAAAAAATATTGTTTTCAAATGTATTTTGTAATTAAAATAAATTACTTTTAGCTTGTTACGTAGACCTATTTTTTGCATTGGGTAGTAGAAATGTTATCTTATAAAATCGTAAATAGTGTTAAATTTGCTTCATTTTGCCAAATTTTATATTTGCCCCTGAATACCTAAGTCACAACCCTCCCGGCCTAAAAAAAATAAATAAAAAAGTCCGCTTCTGTTAGTAGTCATCCTTAATTTTGGGTCTACGGGACTCACGAGATACACAGTTCACCCCTTAAATTATCATTTAGAAGTAAGTCAGAAAAAAAAACAGATCAAATTTTACGCAGTTTCTTTAATTTTACAAATTCGCGACCGAGTTCTGTTTGAATAAGCGATATCGGAGATTGGAGTGTGTAGATTGGACTCCCGTTCGCTGTGCAACCTCTCTGTCAACAGTGGCGCAACGTCCTCAGATCGAGTGACGCCCTCAGAGGAGGCAGGAGACTGTTCTGACGTACGCTGTGGGTGGGCAGCGGGCGGCGAGTCGAGTCCTTGTGAAACGCAAGAACAACGCTGCCCGCAGGCTGCCGCTTTTGATCGATTGGTTTATGTTTTGGTGACATGTTTCTTCTTTTGTTTCCTGCTTTGTTTCGCGGGAAGTGGGCTAAATGGGTCGGTGTGTTCTGTGAAGATTGTGGGTGTTGTGTTTGGCGAGAGTGATGCTGTAGTTTTGATTTTGGTGGATATTTTTGGATTAAATTTGCTATTTAAATACGTATTTTATAGTATGTTGCTTGTAGTCGATATTGAGCACTTAATAAGTTCGCTTTATATAGATCGATTTTTTTAATGTACCCATTACGTATTGTTCGTATATATTTCTTTAACCGAAAATTTTTTGGAAAATAAAATTGTAGACACAACACGTTATAATGTTTCTTTAACATAAAATTTGTAATTTTGTGCTTGCTTGAGACTAACATTCAAAGAACCAACTTACTATTTACTACAATTTGTTATGGCCTACGATAACATCACACATAACACTTACCTAATTGGTATTGTTCGTACAGTTATAAATTTTCGTTTTCTTGTTGTCTCCAGTTTAAACTTACTCCTTGATGTTTGTAGACAATAATATATAATACTTTATCTGACGACTTTATATTTAAAATTAAGACGAACACAACGTTCCGACCTTTGCTCAGGTGTTTTTCGTGTGACAATAAACTATATATATATATGAAAGATGAAAACGTTGTGTTCGTCAAATATTGAATACAAAGAAAGTCTACGTAAAAATATTGTTGGATAAAGATTTAAAATATATTTTGTATATGTTGATAATATACCAACCGTCAATTGGTGTCTCCAAAGTCCTGGAAAACAAGGAGAGTGAAGGAAGCTTGGGGTGCAGCTAGCACCAACCGATCAGTGTAGGCGGGCGAAGGGCTGGTCTGGTCACCACGTGCGAGGGAGGCGAAGGCGTCCCCAGACCCAGTGCTTGCTGCGCACATGTCTCTGGTAGTGTAAACCAGTGGTGTCAAACTCTCGACGAAGCAGAGTAAGGCCACACTCGACAATCATACCGGAACAAATATTTTCTCTTTTATTATTATTATTATTAACGAACAATTTTTTAAAGAATAATTGGAGTAATATTAAATATATCTCGGTTTTTTTGGTCACATTGAGTATGATTTTTGTATTTTTTGTGTGAGTGATTTTTGTAAATTATTTTCTGTGATTAAAGCTTTTAAATTTTTTAAAAAAATGATGATTATCTTTGTTGTTAGCATGATCATTACATGTTGCTAACACATGTTCTACTGTATACACGATACAAAATGAGATCAGTTTGATTTCGATGAATAGTATTGGTAAATAACTACTTCGTAAATTCACAAACCTTCGTCACAATTTGAAACGCGTTGAAACATGAATTTAATAAAGTAATGGAACATTCCTCGATTTTGCTGCTCAATGTGCCTTGTGGAAGTTTGACACCCCTAGTGTAAACTATTAATACGAAGTCTCGGTTTTTTTCGGGAGGGGGTGACGACATCTTGTCGTCCCCTCGACTTTCTGTTCTCTGAAACGTCTTCTGTTGAACGCAGTGGAGCGTTGAATTCGTATACTTCAGATGACATGGTCGGGATGTGAACTCGGCTCCACGGTCTGGTAGCGACCGGAAACTGTCGCTGTGGCACAAGTGTGCATTTTTCCACTACCTCACGAAGTTGAACTTGTTTTTACAAATGAGTGTGTGTGTAGTCCCCTCGTCTCGCTATGCTTTTTTGTCTTGTTTCGTTCCTCGTCTTCGGTATGTTGCGGGTATTTACACTAGGACAAAGAACCAGAGATCCGACGTAAGAGGAGATTGCTTAAAATGCTTTTGATTGTTTTGGCAAGTGTAGATAACATGTGTATTACTCGGCGAACACTTCGCATTGTGTAAGGAATAAGGAGGATATATCAGACAAAATATATGTGATTCTATGTGAAACATAATATAAACTTTATTGAAGTAATATAAACAATTAAACATATAATTATATCATATTAGTATACTTTCATTCAATACACTGGCGACAGCGATAGTTGCAAAGCCCATATCCTCTTCTTTTTTCTTCATTTATACTAGTTAATACTTGTATTCTGTATATAATTCAAGCAAACGCAAGGTACATTTATTTGTGAGTGCTTCACTTTCATTCTAACCTGACAGAATTTCTAGGAAATCTAGAATAAGAATTGTTTTAAGTTTCGAGTATAGGTATCGACCATTCCCACGCAAAACTATTTGTTTGGTTTTTATTCTTCCTTGTTTACAACAAAATTCTCTACCGACTCAACTGTCAAGAAGAATTTAGACGAATAACACTCTTGTTTTATTTAGAGTCAATTTCTCAAATTTCATTCTCCACATTCTTCACACTGTTGGTATCGAACTGAATCTAAAATATTTTTGGCTATTTGCAGGAAGCATATTTCTGAATTTCTTATATAAATATTTATTGTCTGTGTTGGAAATGGAGTATTGTCTTTATTATCGAATCAAGTATCCTATTGCGGAATAACTTGAATCAATTTCCTCAGATTGATGGAGGATGTTACGCCAACGGCACAAAAATTATCGAACAACTCTATCGATCTGAGGTCGAAAAAGAAACTTGTGTCATTTCCTTAGTGGTAGTTCGTTTTCAATTACTGCCTTTGTCTTGAATGAAAAAATAAAAATCCCCGCCTAGGTGCCCAAGGGGTTCGCGGAGAGTGGAGCTCCGCAATTTCTTGAACTCTGCACTAGGAGGACGAGAATCGCGGCCAGAATCGCGCTCCGAGCGATTTGACCCCAAGATAGACCCGGTTCTCATTTTACAGCAGACTGAGTAGACCTGGGAGTCAGTTTAGTGTTGGGGTGTGGTGAAAGACCTGGGATCGAACCCCGGCCAACCAGACTGCAACTCAGCCACCTACCCACTAAGCCACAGTGACTCCATTGTCTTGCATGAGAATACCTCGAAAGGAGATAGTTCGGTAATCAATTCTTTCGAGCTCCTACTATTAACTTTTGTAACTATTTTTGGGGGAGAATGTAATATTACAGTGAATTAGAGCATCGAGCAGACTGAAGAAAATTGAACAGCTGATTACTTTGTTTCGTAATTGCTTCTTTGTTAATGTTTTAATACAATCTACGCTATGGGATTTCAAAACGACGTCTCCCAAATAACTATTTGTTTCAGTAGGTTTGAATTCTTGAGAATGTGTGATGATCTTAATCATTGTTGATATAACCTCTTCAGTAGCTTACTTAGAAAGAATAATTCTCCATACGTAGGGACTAATTCAAACAAAAATAATAAAATTAGTATATTTTTGAAAAAGGTAAATTTTGAGGTTGAGTAGGAAAACAAAGGTAAATGGATGTCGCGTACGAACGGAGCTAATTTTCTTGTTTTCTCTTCTTTAAGCAAAATATTCAAATCAGCATGACGAGGTACACCAGACCATGCATAGTCATTGGACAATGTCTCGACTCGGACATCAAGATATAAATTATTTGTCCGCGGACATAATGAACGATTCCGGAAGAGCCGGTTCAGCGCAATTGATGAACGACTCCAGTAAATCAATGTGTCATCAAAAGAGTCTTTAAAATATTCCAAGTTCCTTGAATTTGCAAATGAGTGTACACGTTCTCTCTGATACTTTCTTTTGGCGTCAGCTAATTAAATTTTTTTTTTTAATGTGAGTAATATTCACGTTTAAAGCGAATGTTTTAATTTGATTTATTACGAAACTTATTATTAAAATTGAAGCAGCTTTTAATGTCATATCCGTTCATCCATTTTTCAAAATTAAAAAGTAAACTATAATGCAATGGTATTGCTTACGTGACAGTTAAATGTTTCACGTCTTGATATCTTATTCAAAGATAGTGAAGTTATAATTATCATACAGAGATCTACGAGTTAATGGCCATTATAGTGTGGGTGAGTTCTTCAAAGAAACATAGTTCAAATTTTTAGAACTATTTTTTGATAGTAGAACAATACGCCTTACATCTGTATCAGTAACACGACTTGCTAGAGCAATATTTCTTGTATTTTATTCTTATAATGGCACACATTGTTGGATTGATATTCTTCTTGTTCTTAAATTGAAACCAAAACTCACGGATTTTAACGGAAGTTGTATTTTGTAAGGGAAGTTGAAGGAGATAACAAACAAAGTATAGTGTACGTGCCTTCTTCACCCATTGATAGAAGCAATCGTCCACAGTGATACTATTGTACATTTGTGCTTCGTGAGTCAGTCCTAGATTGTAAGAAAGAAAACATAACCTATGGCATCCATACTGAGCACCACGCAATCCAATGCTACGGCGTGCGTTCACGTACAGTATCACATGCATGCAACAACTGTTCCAGCATATCCTACAGCAATCATATGCACCACCCAAGCCACAAACTGCCCTAAGCACGATCCACACCGCCTCTCATCCGGACAGGTATATCAAAAACAGGTTCCATCTCTTGTACATCTCTTTCTATCGTGCTTTTTTAGACTATCATACAACGTCTGGTGCTTTTTTATTTGTTTGTTATAATTGCCGCCGCCTCCCCCCTTCCTCCTCGAAGAATAAAGTTCACCAGTGGTCACCATAAAACTCGTTAGTGATGTCTGGACGCGCCTCTGCTTGGGGCGTGGTGGTGATACGGTCTACCACGGCCACCAAGAATGCAGGCGTGCATGCTCAGCCAATTATTCATCTAGGTGGCCGCGACACTGCGAATGCTTGATTGCCCTGCCGCGGGCGGGGAGTGGTCTTGACTGCTGCAACAAAGGTCATGCGGCCTTTGTTCCCAGAGGTTGACGATCGTAGAGTAATTGAAAGACTACGATCCATCTCATCTTATTTTCTTTCGAGTTATATCATAATGCGATGCGAACATGTTTCTTTGAGACTTCACTTTACTGTGATTAATTATTCAAAAGGAATGAAAATAGGACACAAACCGTTGATGTTACATGTTCATTCGCATTCACATTGTTCCATAGTTATAAACTTTATTTAAGATCATTCTGTTTGATAACTTATGGCCATCATATCAACCTCCATCAGGCATCTAGTCCGAATTTCTTGGTAACGAAAGTATTTGATCTCTATAAAATATTGTTAACAAAAAAACAACAACAAACAATTGAACCATTAAAAATGAATGGACAAATAAGAGAACTCAACATGAATTAAATTTTAGAGAGAAGTCTCGCTCTACAACCCCCCCCCCCCCTCGCCTAAAAAATTAATTGTTGACTCGTCACCTCCAAAATTCTTACGTAAACCCAAGAACTCTCCGTCACAATACAGTTATCTTTTAAAGATGTAATTTGGTGGAGGAGCTTGAACTACACCATATGAAAAAGGATATGTAACAGTACTGCATAAATAACAGTTCTTTTTCATTTCTTTAATTAGTAGATTGTATTCACTATCATGTTAAAATTATAGTAAAGAAAAGCAGGAAGTCAAATTGGGTCGCATTGAAACGTAGTCGAAATGTTCCCACGGCCCACAGAACGAGGAATGATGGCGACACCAAATTTGTCGCGTGCAACGCCAGCTGAACAGAAGAAAGGTGTTGCGCGCTATGAATAGCTCGACATGGAAGCGGATTAGCGGAGGCATTCTTCTAATGCCGCTCATCTGTTGTTTCTAGGGCGCTGCCGAACCGATATGCCAACTCGAGACACTTGGCGAGTTTTAAGCTAGTTTAAGGTGGTGATGCTACTATACGGTATGGAAGTTGTGGGATGATTTTGAAAATAATTTACTCTATTAACATTAGCCACACGTATAGTATTTTGGCTAATGCTTATATTCGCTCCTTCAAATTAAGAAAGAAAATAGTGCATTAAAAATGATAACATAAGTTTCATAATTTATCATTTTATATTGTCGATCCCGACATACACTTAATTCATTGGTTTCATACATGTGTTTAGATTCTTCATTTAGTCAATTTTTTTTTTCAAGAATTGTTGTTACACGAAATGAATTTATCACCCTGCAATTTATCGGATATCTGATATCTCTCTGAGAATGTATTTTGGAAAAGCGTCTGAATATATTGATAATTGTCTTGAGGTTACACGTGAACATCTTCGTTTTATCGCTTGCCTTGAATACGTTTTCCAAGATCTATTTTTTTTTTTTTGTTATTACTTTTATGTTATTTTTGCCCTATTGTTTCTATATTACCCTACTTCACCGAAGACGATAATTGTGAACATTTTAAAGATGCGTATGTGCTAAGGAGATATACTTATTCTGAGTGATAAATGGCTTATCGCATCTTTTCGGGAAGCTGGAACACAAGAGAACTCTGTAATTCCTTTACGAGTCCATTTCCCTTGAGGCGCGAGTTTTGACGCCGATCAGCGATGCAGTCATTCTACATTCAGATTCCCTCTGTGCTATCGATTCCTACAGCGTTGCAGCTGGTGGCGACTGCCCACCACGCGTTCCGGAACTTCCACGAGGCAGAATTCGTTCGCCAATAAGCGTTCTTCACTTCTTGTCATTTCGTTCGTCAATTGTTTCCTTCTTCGATTATTGATCGCATTGCGCGTTACGAAACTCACTGCTATACATATATTTCCGATCATAACATAATCGAAAAAAGACGTTTTCAAATTTTTGCGAAGATATTAAGCGCGTTGATGTTGGTGTGTCTTGGGTTCTAATCATATTTTATTGACATAAAAAAATTGTCTTCTAAATCGAAACTTAATTGACGGTGAGCTTGTAAATGTTTCGTTGGTTTGCAACTTAATGCTTCTGTTATAAGAGTTACGATACGAAATCAAGAACTTTTGTTGAGAATGTAAACGTACTTTTTGAGATTGATCGAATCGTTGAAGAAATCTGAAACGCTTTTTGCATGCAAAAGAAATAAAGTGTAAGCTTTGCATGCAACTTTCCAACTGAACAACCAGTAAATAGTTCTCCGCGTGATTGGCTTTTATTGATCAGTCCGGTTTTCAACCGCTTTCTAGGATATAAACGTTTGATGAAATAAACAAGAATGAATTTTCTCTGGTAGGAAATTTAACAATCTTGTTTCGTTTCTGCAGAAAATGATGGGTATGGAAATTCTTCAAGTGTATGATTATGATATTCCTTGATGTTTATCGAATCAAGGATCGTGAAATGTAAACTTCAAAGCAAGTTAGTAAACTATGAGTCCATAGCATCTTTAGTACTTAGGACAGGTTAAGAGGATAGTTACGGTAATTGAGATTACATGACTTAAGAAAAAAGTGTTCTTTAACGATCGAAGGATCGGACACAATTGCCATGGATAGATCATAGACTAAACCAAACGGATATAAGAGATGAAGATAAATACTGGACAGATCTGCTATCGGAAACACTTCTCATTGCCAGCATTGTCGGAATATGTTAGTCTCAAGGAATCTAATTAAAAAAATTGTTTCAAACGTTATCTTATTCTTGAATCTTTGCTTCCGGAATAAATGCTTGGCAACCCGGGAGGTGCTGCGCTCGGGGAGTTGCAGCATCACCCGGGTAGCCTAAAAACAGTTTTATTCACACCCTCGGGAAGTTTAATTTTAAAAAAATCTGTTTATTTAATATTTCAATCATATTATTTCCAGGCAGTAAGAAAGTGCGGCGTCATCGTCAGAGGCTTTTCGCTCACAACATCGATCGAATGTTCTGTGGTCGCTTCTGAGAAAGTGGAGGGAGCGCGGATGGGGAGCATGGCCAGTACTAATTATAACCCGAGGCGGTAGCGAACTAAGAGTTAATGACTTAATAGCTTATGGTATCGTACCTGTTGCTGGAGGCGTCCCGCCGCCTAATATAACTTACTTTTACTTTCAGATGCAGAAGTCCACTCGAGCATATTGTGGGCGGGGGCGGTTTTGAGGGAGAAGGAGAATAAGGGCGAGTGGCGAATCCTAACCCCTTATTTGTACCCCCCTCTCCCCCCCCAACCACCCACCACCACAATCTCTACTACTTTGAGCAACGATGCGATTCGACCACCTGCTTGCATGCTTTGTTCTAATGGGTCACTGCAGGCGAAGGACTTACATGTTTCGTCAGAGTTGCAGCTTGCACATCCTTTTTGTATCTCGGTGAATGGATGCAGATCTGGATGTGTGTAGAACGTCGGATTGTAAATTGACTTTTTGAATTCGAGATCCGTATCTTTTGATGAGCTTGATAGTGCAGAACATAAAAATTTATTGTTCGAGTTCGCATCTAATTGTCGACAGGTTCGCGCGCGCTCTGCTACGGATTCTGTTTAATGTCAATGTTGATTCATGTATTCTGTTCTCGAATCCATTATTTTTATTGTTTCTTTTCGTTTCGCGCACGCGATATGGAGCCTTGATTCGCACCATGGAACCTATCAGATTTGTACGTGTATATCGATACAATAAAACTGTTTTGTAGCTACACCATTACTCTCAAATACAACTTGTTTCACACAAACTAAACCTCGCCTATTGCTACTTCTTGAGAACGAATTTCATGAGGTGAATACGTTGACAACAGCCCACTCCAACACCTATCTCTTAAGTTAATCAATGTTCTGTATCGTAAAATGGGGGTGGATGAGTTTATCTCAGTTGAAAATTACATACGTAACTATTTCAACAATTTTGTGTCTTTGCTCTGTCTATATTCTCTATACTATTAACTGATTATTTGTCCGTTAACAAACTCAAATACAGAATTCAAGGTTTGATTGGTTTGTCTCCGGGTAATTAGCAAATAGAAGATACGGTTCAGTTATCTTCCAAGCTCCGCTTCTCGAGGATGCCTTGACTTTCTTATTCAAGAATTCACAATGAAAAAAAAAATGGCAGCTACAACATTTTTCCATCTTGTGAATTTCAGCAAAATCTTGAAAGCCATTTACAAAAGAACAGAAATGTACATACGTTATATACATAAATTTGTAGCTATTTATTTCCATGTCTCAGTTCATATAGCTGTGGCGTTTGAAAAGTTCACACTGCGGTTAACAGTCGTAGTTGTAATACTCGGATAGAGCAATCTAGATACTATTCCCCAAAAATTCACGATGTGTCTTAGTAAGTAAACTCATACAGGACACTCTTACTAACACTCGTTATCGTGGTCTTCAAGTTGGCCGATTCGGAAATACATACATACGTTATACATAAGTAAATACAAATATGAATAGTAAATGTGTTAACAGTCATGCATATGAGTACACTTACTCATGAATAATGTTTTAGTTTTTCCTCATATATTCACGTAGATTCGATGGCGAATCATGTTCTCCCTAAGTCAATGCTCCTGTTATTTCAAAGTTATTTTCATGGGAAGTGGACCTTCGAAGGAAAAGGATGAGGATGTGGCGAGAAAGGAAATGTTTGGTCGCTCCGATGATAGCAAAAAAAGTACAGCTATGTTTCTAAATTATTTTTAAATGAGGTACATTCATCAGAGATTCGATGATTTTCATTAACGTACTTATGTTTGATCCCAATCATTGACATACATTTTCTCCCTTATATATATATATA
>NNCF01129265.1:188507-274058 GCA_002313205.1 Laupala kohalensis | reverse complement strand
TATATATATATATATATATATATATATATATATATATATATATATATATATATATATAAATAATTTTATCATAAAAATGTCAGAAAATCGAGATTGTAATAAAATGATGGGGATTCAACGATTTGGATGGATCTTATTCTGATTTTTGAAAGTGTTATGTTATCTACCACAGAAAACATGCTATGAGGACGAATTTTTTTATCATGTTATACTTTTTTAGCGAAGAGATCTTTTCGTATAAGGATAAAGGTTGATGTTGCTCCTATGTAAGTATCCTGTGAAAAAATATTATTTCTTTCTTCATATCTTTATGATGAGGTTAAAACCAGGTGAAATGCTCTTTCACGTAAACATGTTAACTTATGGGACGAATTGTGATGCGGAATTTCTTCTATTAATTTGTACACAATCACATCGCAATAAGAATGAGGTGTTTAAGACTATAAACTGGATAGTTGAGTGGATTACCGTATAACTGATCGGCAGCTAATCGTTATGCAACAACTGCTAGAAAAATGTTAGGAAGGTTTGAGTTTCTTTTGAGTGAATGAAAAAGTCTATGATAATGGAGAACCCGGACGTAAGCAAGAAATGATTCGACTACTTCTCAGTAAGGGTTAGTGAGGAATGTAGAGGGTGGCAAAACCGAAATGGCACGCGTGCTTGTGTGTGCCTCGAGAATTTATGGCGCCCCGTTACGAATTGTCTGGCAGTAATGGCGAACGATGGAGTCGAGAGGGTTGGATAGAAGGGGTGGGGAAAAGGGGGTGTTTGCGACGATGGCGACGTCGTGTGGTAAAGAGAGTTACTATGGAGTCAAAGAACGAAGACGATAATGACGATCGTTGCAATAGATAGTGAGGCTTACTGAGACCGTACGATGTACATTTTACGTAGTTCATCCCTCCAGAAATTGAGCATTTTTATTTTATCGAATGAACTAGAAATTTGCACCTCAGAAAAGTATAAGTATATAAAAATTACTTTTAGCAATAGTAAAATTTAGAAAATCATATTTAGCAGAGAAAAATTATACCTTATTTCCTCGTCCAATTTTTTCTCATAACTTTGATATTGTTTCAGTACATAGCGCTCACTCTTCTCTTACTTCGGATCATTTTGACACCCCTCGTGATAGTGACCATGCGGGTGATGTAGACGGCGAGGAGACGGAGGCGAAGCAGCAGTGTTGGTTTGTGTGGCTTTCTAAGCACTGATGTAATGCCCTGTTGGTATTATCGTTATATTGGCATGCCGTAAACGTGTTTTGATAAACGCGGGGCGGTCAGCGCGTCGTCGTTCGCCGCGTGGCCGTGTGGGCAATCAGCGCTTCGCTTCAGAGACGCCGCCGCCGCGTTGGTTTTGTGAGCGTATCCTCCCCCGCTTTGCTCCCTCCCCTTTCCCCTTTCTCTTCACAAGACGAAATCTTCACGACCAAGTGCGAAGTCCTCCTCTCATAAACCTTATACACACCATTTTCTTTGGTATTGTTTTACGCGAGGATGATTGTATAACCTACAAACCTCTTTGGAAATGTAGACCAGTATATACTTCGATAGGAATTTTTATACTTCTTTTTATTCCATCACTACCCAAGAAATAATTGAAATGTACTCAAAGATAGTGGATTCCACTTTTAGTCGGATGAAAACTGGAATAGTGATTGTCCTTAGTGGTCGTGGTGTGTGGTCTGGCGGTACTGGTCACCTTCTAGACGTTGGACATGTATGCTGTTGCCGTAGCAAGTGCGCAACATTGTCACTGACAGTGCAAGCTGAAAACACTAAAAGTGGCAACAATGTCCCCCCTCCACTCCACAACCTCAACCATATTACAGTTTTATCCCGACTATATAATAGTTCTGGAAAGGTCTCGAATTCTTTTCTTTGAATTACTAGCAAGATTTGATTTATCAAAAATTAGTATGGTAATATAAATAAGAGTGCGTCTAATCCAAACACATCGTTGTCACCATGACCTGGACCTATCCAAATATTTTCGAGAGTAGACGAAATAAAAATAATTTATTTAAAGTGTTCGCACAATAGTTTAGTCGATAAATTATTTATCTTGTTCGAATATTACATTTTAATTTTGAAATGTAAAAAATATATTGAACTACTTTTGGAACGGAATATAAGATTTGTTGCTACTCATTTTTATCGTCGTAGTTAATCTCAAGAATTATGTGTCAAATGTCTCCTTAAAGGATTCCACTGACTAACGAACGATTAGAATTAACGTGACGACCTCTCGTACGTCTGTTTCCCGGCAGCGATTCCAGCTCTCGCCTGTCACCATCCGTCGGTGTGTTTATCCTGTTGCAACACTGGCAATCTTCGACTGTGAGGCAGAACACCAGAAAATTCCGCGCGCGATTGTGGCACCACGAACGGATCGGAGGGATTCGAAATTGAGAGACCGAATCCCTGACTCATGCTCTTCTGTCTCCCCTCTCTGTTCGGTGGATGTTACAGTCCGAGACTGCGTGGACGTCCCTCTTAATAATGGATGTGAAGTTTCATACTTGACTTCTACATGTTTCGTCACCCTTGTTGATGATTCGCGACAAATAATTTAATTTAATTTTTGGTTTTTCAATCCGATTTTCTGCGTATTAGGGGTAAAAGTTGTTACTTATTTTGTCTACAACATTTCATGTATTTTGTGATTTATTTTTTGCAATGGTTTTACGCTAATGCCAATTTTTTAATACTAATTGGCATGTTAAATTTTAAATTTCAGTTTTACATCTTAAAAATGAAAAAAAAAAATGTAACTCGTGCGTTGTGTTTTTAAATTTTATTTTTCAGTTCGTAATCAGTTTCTTTCCTTCAAAAAATGTATATAACTTTTATTATTGACGTTATTGGGAAAAGAATAACGAGATTCAGTCATGAGATAGAAATATGAAATCAGTTCGAGTCTAAGAGTATTTCCTGCCTTCGCATCCTTCACATTCTTCTCTTCTCCCTCCATTCATCTTCTTATCCCTTCCCTCGCACCTCATCGATAACAGAGGCGTCTTGCATGGCGTGCGAACGATAACAGACAAGTCACTATTCGTGATGGAGCCGTGACGGATGGGAGGGCGAATTCGAACCAACGGGTAACGCCCTTTCCCACCAAGATCCAGATCTAGTGGTGAGTGGGCAATATACAACTTTCATGTAACACAATTTTTTATGTTACTGAAAAGAATATATTTTGTCTTAGTTTGTCTCGAAGTTTATACAAGCCATTTGATCAGATTAAGTACGTAATATTTCTCCCCAGAATTTTTCGAGGTATTACTAGAAAATTGTGGGAAAGGGAGAAATGCGAGAAATATAACTCATTCCACTTAAATTACATCTAGAATAATTTTCTTTCTGACATATATTTTGTCAGTTAAGATCAATCTAAGATTCGAAACCATTCCGACCATAGTTTACGAGATACTACTTCCTTCCATTCGTGAATGACAGCCAGGTCCGTAATCGGAAATTTATTTCGGTGGGGGCTCAGTTTCTCCTCAAACATTTCTTGATAACTAAACATTTATTTTCCTTGAAATATTTAAAATCTGGTCAATTGTTACATTCGAGTAAATGATTAATTAATACACAAATTTAAATAATAATTCGAGAGGGGTCCGGGACCCCCCGAGCTCACCCCCACCCCCCGCCCTCACGAGAGCTACGTGCTTGACTTCTACTGCGGCAGCCTTCCCCCAACAGTCAAGAGCAGACAGCTCTTGAGTCGGTCGTCCGCTGACACACCTCTCACATCAACAAGCGATGCGATATGTTCACCTCGTCTCGCTGCTACGGAGGTGAGTCCTCCTCCTTCCCTGCTCCCTCCCTCCACCCTCCACCACCATCGACTCCCAACACCCAAGTCCTCTCTCTCTCTCTATCTCTCCTCCAGCTCCATTCGTAGCAGACGCCACTACGCTTACAAGAATAAAACGTACGAGCGATCTTATCTGTAAAGACGCTGAGTGGAGGAGCCAGTTCGACTAGTCTCTACACGGCACCGCCTATCCTCCTCCGCCACAGTTGATATGCATCGCACGCCGCTCGCCGTGAGATCAAGGATTGGTTTCCTACACAAGTTTACACAGCGATGAGAATTTCATCGGTCAAAACATCGCAATTAGGAATCTCATTACACAAACAGATACACGACTGGAATCATCCTGGTTCCTCTCGGTTATGGGATCAATGCGTTAATTTTGTAAAATATGTTTTCTTTAGTATTTTATGTTTAACGAACACATGTATTAATAGTCATAGTGAACAGGAAAAAAATGTTACTTTTGCGTCGTAATTTGAATATGCGTGTTTTTTTTATGAAACCACTTCAATTATAGTTGTTTATGATAATTTTGAAGTCTTAAACATAATATCATCCTTGTTTCAGAATTGAGTAAAATTTAGTTTACATGAATTAGTAATTTTATTACGTATGGTAATGAGAAAATAATGGACACAATTTTTTTTTAAGTTAATGTAAATTAATGGACACTTTTTTAAGTTAATGCTTTAAAAAACCACTACAATGCGAGTGTACGCGTCAGCCCATATTCTCATACACTCCGCAACCTGGCTGCAAATCGCGTACTCGCTCCGCCTCCTCCTCCTCCTCGCCGCGTCCCGCCGCTAGTACGGCCGGCGAAGACCAGGGGCGTGGCGATCGCGGCGGCGCGTTGGAGGGGGCAGCGGAGGCGGAGCCAGGCGGGGCAGTGCCGCCTACCGGCGTGTGGCGGAACCAACTGATACACGACGGACCACAAAAATTTTCTCGTACCTTTTCCACGTCTTTTACATTTACTTTCGTTTTGTTTTGAATTCATTCTATTCTCCCTGGCCTCATTCTATATATTAATTGCCTTTTTTCCTTTCTCCTTCCTGATTATACCTCTCTTGGAATGTTTTTGGTACACACAACACTTTATTCTGCACTCGCTGTTGCGCGGGCTCTTTGTTATTGGATACGTCAAAAAACCTAGAAGTCGTCTTTGTTTTTAATGTGAGTATTTTTTGTCCGACCGAACATTTTTAAACGTAAGAGCACTGTGAGTTATAGGCTTAAACGATAATAATTATTACACGACGTCGCGTTTTAGACTTGAGAGTCATTCGGATGTTTGCAAGGCGGGCGTTGTGCTGCTGCTGTATCTGATGCCTCCGGCGAGCCTTCAGAGCGTCTCGTGCTTTTTATACATATATAAATAAAATAAAATGAAGGGGACGACGATCCAGACACAAAGAGGGAGGTCGGATGGACATGTCTGACAAGTGGAAGGGATTTATTTTTGATGTATGTGTGTGTTATATTTTAATTGTGAGAAACAGTGGAGTGTGTGTTTGTGTGTGCGCGCGCAGGAACTGTCTTATCCATTTGACATGAAGGATAATTATACAAACAAAAGATAAAAATGCGAACACCCGTAAGCGAGTTGCGTAGGGGTTCGTGATAATTGAGACTGACATCCTGAAACAACGGGGCTGCGCTGCGAGAGAGGTGATGTGGGCTTATGGTACGGTGCGATGTGGTCAGGATTTGATGGGATGGAATGACGAGTGACGTGATTGTGGTGGAACCAACCACGTAAGACTTGTTGTTAATTGGACCACATCGGAAGATAGTGGACACGCTCTTGCTACGAGTAATACACATAGATTCCGAAAAACAAAAACAAATATTATTCGAAAATTCAATCTCAGTATTTCTTAAGGGAAAATCATTGTAGTTACTTTCCTATTTTATACTCTCTCCTTTTTCTTACCACGTCCCCAGGCACGTACAGAAGGGTGGTCGGGGATTTGAAGATGCAATAAAAGTACTTAAGATGTGTTAAATATTGTTGATTTGTAATAACGCGAATTTAACGATTCGACAAATTTTAAACGTTTTAATGACTTAAAATTGCTTTGCGAGATCCTTGGGGTCCTTCCGAAATACGTAACAGGTTATAGGTCTGTTTTCAAGTTTCATTTATCCTGTAATTTAATGTAACCAAATAACCGATGCATTAAATTTTACCTGGTGGTACATAGATGCTTTGTAGTGGAAGCTTCTTAGGAGTATTGATATAGAACCGCAGAAGCATAGCTTGTTCACAATGTATGCATTACTACCAATGGTGGCAGAAATTTGTTACGTGCAGACTGCCAGTTCTAGAAATCAAGGAAAGACTCATTAACGTCTATTAAAGAGTGATTTATTGAGTTAATATTACGTAACCTCGTTGCCAACACACGCTTCGAACTGTGAATGACGAAACATGCTGAGAGAAGCCAAAACTCAGGAGGTTATGAAGAAACGAGGAGTGTACATATGATTATTGATTGTGATGTAATCCAAATTCAGCTTCATGATGTCGTACCTCTTTCAGAAACAATATTTTTGTACCCCTTCTCTTCAAAAAGTTTAATTTTTCATTTTATGATTCATTGACTTTACGTCTTCCATTCGTGTAATTTTTTTAGAATATTCACGGTTCTTCAGCAATACTGAATTTGCCTTAAAAGTATAGATGATGATTGGTTTTCTTTGCATTTATAATTTCTGCTGAAGTTGTTCCCCCGATGTCCAATGCACACATTTTTTTGAAATAGTTGTAAGCTATGTAGGTGCCCTCAAATAGGAAGTACATCTTCGAACTCTGTGCGATATTACATCACTCATGTTGGTAGACAACTGTCTGTAAAATTGTGTATTTAATGCTATATCTATTTCACCAAGTATTTTTTTGTTTGTTTGATTTTTTGCGTTACGGTTTCCATGACTGTCGAAGGACAGAGCAGTAAAATAATTTACTGTAATTTTCTTTTAATGCGAAGAGAATGAAAATACCTTCTCTGGAAGCGGTCTAATCGTTAATGTTTTTTTGTAAAAGAATGATTCGTCAATAATCAATGAACGTACACATTATCCCTCATCCCCTCCGATCATTCGTCACGTTTGGAAATTGTGAATGGAATACTTGATGCGTTGAGCCGTACCATTTGTCTTAAAGAGACTCCAAAGCCTTTAGTACTTTCGAAATCTAACCACAACTCTACCAAGACAATATCCGTCCGCAGACATCTGTAATCTAACCTGTTTGACCTTGACTGTAGAGAATAAACCGGAGATTAATGAGAGACACTTCAGTCGACGATCCGGAGCTGCGATGGTGGTAGCCGTGCGTCGCTGTGGGTGGTTTGCGGTGGCTGTGGTGGCATGCGTGGGTGACGCTCTTGACGAACCACTTGAAGAGGTGCATGCCAGGGATGCCCCGCTCGAGCATTTGTTTTGTGTACGCGACGGGGATTCACACTTTCAAAACAATATCTTTGTTTGCTAATTTTGTTATAGTTTCTTAACTGCTCGAAACAAGGAATCTTAACACATCATAGCATGTGCGAAGCCCCAAAACGACGTTAGCACCCCGGCTATCATTTGTCTTGAACTGTACGTAAATTTATTAGTGCGAACACTATCACTACAAACTTAAAAACATTAAAAAAATATCGAAAACGCTTCGAATGATAATGCTACAAAATATTAAAATTTTACCCTCGTAACTTCAGTTATACCTTGAGGTGAAGAAACCTCGCAAATATTGCTTGTATATCACAAAGCGGGAACAACCTTTGGGACACCGTTTGATTTAATACAATGTTACGCCATCAATAATCTGAGTTACTGCATTCGAAAATGTATTATTATTGTCTTCATATGTTAGCACTACTGATCATTGACAATTTCTTGTGAAAACTGACATTATTAAAAATATATCCAGGGAATATAAATAATTCTAGTGGAATTGTAGTCAGTCACATCAAGCGATAAATCTCATGAAAAGATATCACCCCGGAAAGATAATTCATAATAAATATTTATTGAAATTGTTAAGGTGGCGCCTTTAAGGAACTTAATATGTATCCTTACCTCTGATAAGGCGCCGTACCCAACACGAAGCATAAAGTCCACGACATACCCCGGATTGTAAATCCGGTTCCTAACTAAACTACAGGAAAAGACGTAAACAGGTTGGACAAATATATTCTATAAATAATGCTAGACATTATATACATAAACTACTCTAAACATTGTTTTCATCCACACACAACCGCGCACACCGCGCGAATTCGGGGTTCACAATGTTCGAAAAGAGGACACGTTTTTCTGCCAAAGAGTTGTGATACTTTAAAGCTCATATGTGCCCTCCAGTTTTGTTATGAATATTATTAAATGCTAATTGGTTAACATATGAATGTACCTTAATTGAAATTAAACCTTCACTTTAAAGGGTGAACGCGCTCTTGCACCCTCATGCTCAATTACAAGTTACAAATTGCCAGCCCTTATGCAGTTACGCCCTTGGCCGATTTGAGGAACTTCTACAACATAGCAGTATGACTCAACAGATCGTTCGCAGCGTGCATGAACAGAAAAGTGGATGTTGCCCACATCCACTTTAAAAATCATTTTCTGGTAGTTATCTTCAATACCTCTTTAAAAGTCACTGTTCTTCCAACATCAACTTTGACCCGTTCCGGCAAGGAGAGAACTAGCGTTCATTTAGAGAAGTAATATTTCTTGTAAACGTTTGTCTCTCCTTGTGTCATTGGCACGACATTCGTGGCAGAATGACAGTGCGTGAATTGTGTCTTGAGCGGCATGACTGCGGCCGCTACGACGGAAAATCCCGGAGGATCTGACGTTCCCAAGGCTCCTCGGAATCCTGTTTGAGTTCATTCCCTTATTTCTCATCTTGCGCAACTGCTTTGTGATATGTCAAACACAAGTTATTTATCTTAGGTGCGGTTTATCAAATTCAATTTAGTTCCAGGTCTGTTCATAGGAATGTACTTGTTGGCAAATTCCAACTTTTTAAAACCATTTGTTTATGTACTGGAATAACGCTAAACGTTCGTATTCTTATGAATTGACGTAATTTGTCTTCTTCTGTATTAAAACTACATTTTGGGAAGCAGAAATGTTTGATGTAATGCTTTGCTGCAACTGTCCGTTGTGGATGTGACAGGAGGATGCATGCGAGATGGCACGGTTTTGTTTGAGTTAGGTGTAGTTTTGTTTTGGTATTAAAATTGTGGGTGGTCTCTTGGAAAGGACTTTCTGCCGCATGTTTCTACTGAATCTAAAAGCTGTTCAAAACGTACCTTCTGTTCACTTCACGTTGTTTTATTGAAAATTTCAATAAATGTCATTATGATTGCAGTGATCTTTAGCTTGGAAACTTGAGGTAGAATGTCGATTGGGCTATGTTAAAATTAAACTGGAATTACAGTTACGTTGTAGTTTGCATACACTTATTACCTGGTATGTGTGTACGTCTGGGTAATCTAGCTCTACTCTTCTATGGGTATTACGTCTTTTACTGGGTATATTATCTACAGATTATTGGCTACATCACCGTAGCCAAACCACTTCAGTAGACTCAAATGAAACCTGGTCAGACTTTTGGACTATTTAGTAATTAATTAACACAAAAATATATTTGGCCGTAATTGTTTATAACAAATGCATCGTTCTCCCAGCTGTCCTCCTGGTAGAACAACGCAAATAATCAGAACCAAATAACAGTTTTGTACCAAAAAAACAATATTTGTCGTACAATAAATTGTTTAATAAATAAAATTCACATACAAGTTTTTTCACCAAAAACAAATTTAAGAAGGTGTTTTTAAAATAATTGTTAATGTTCATTATTTTATCTCATAATGAGTATCTATTATACTAGTTCTCAAGAATAACACAAAAAGTAATTACTAAACTCAATCATACGAGATCGATACTAGAACCCACAAGACAAGACCCCAAGACCAAGATTAACAGTACTGGAGCAAGGTCAAGACCAGAATGGAGTATACTACAAAAAAAAAAAAAAGACAAAAAGAATCACTTTTGCTAATCACTACTATCCACCGAATGTATATTGCCTGTCACTCTCGACTAGTAAACAGAAATAGCATCTTACAATAAAACATTTTACAATTCCGCAAATATAGCCTCACGTTCTCTTGTTTATAATTTACCAACATCAGTTTGTTTTCCAATGCTACATCTCCTCAAGAAGCTACCGATACGTTTTCTAGACGCGTGTAAGATGTAACCTCTGAGACAATTAAAGGTACTTCGGTCGCATAGGCTGAGTCGCCGTGTGGAAAGAGGACCGTGTGAAAAGAGGGAATACCCGACATTGATATGATGTTCGCAGAACGATAGCACTCCGATCGTTCTTATCGGTTCCCTCAACTCCACCCTCACATCGTTCTTTCTCCGAAACACCGGATGACGTCACGAAACGTCAGATCGTGTTACGTTTCCTTTGGAGGCAACGAAACCGTGACTCGGGACACGATCGCTGATACGGCGTAAGAGATTGTGCTGAGCGCGAAGAATCGGTTCGAGTTATTAGTCCTCGCGTATCGCTGGCACTTCTGGTGATTCAGAGGAATGTGATTGATAGAACAAGTACTGCTGACGGTTCTCGTTCGAGCTTTTCAATGATTCAGATATCGGATCAATTGCAGTACTTGTGGAGTGAATGGGGGTTTACTTATGAATTGATGAGTGGTAAGTAAAATAAATTCATTGTGTCTATTACGTTAATTGGAGGACTAAGAATGGAAATCAGGCGAAGACTGAAATGAAATATTATCCAGGAGCGACAAAAATACTTTTTAACATTATTGAAACATAGTAGTACCCACAACAGAAAGGTAAACGCATGACAATACAGCAACTTACAACATCGAAACGACTTATGACAGTATTTCTCCTGTAATAATCTATAATTGAAAATGGTCTTTACCTGACTTTCATTCTCAACTATTTTGTCTTAGGTGTGGAATCATTATTATGCACATTTACATCTTCAATTTGTCTTTTATCCCGAAGAGTGTTGGTCTTAACCCCTCCCAAGTTTTAAATACACTATCAGTTTTTAATAATAAATATTCTTGCAACTTATAAAATACACGAATTTACTAAAAATAAAATATCTTTGGTCACCACTTCGTGTATTCCGCTCAAAATGGAACAGTTAATATTTTTAAGAAAGTGAAATTTTTGTCTTGATTGTGGAAACTTCTTTATTTATCATCAGTCGAATGAAGATGAGAAGTCCCCGTACACGACTGGATGTTTGGCAAAGCCCCGCATCCAATTTTGGCCAACCCTACGACGGAGCAGGGTGTAACCAATATGTGTCGAGGTGGAGTACAGTGGAGGAGTGGGTAAGGGGAAGGATGGGAGAGACAAACCTGGCATTGTCCTCATCCGCAGCTCGCCAGTCTTCTTCCCTTAAGAGTGTGAATAGCCATTGACTTGATGTATGCGCCCCGCACTGAGAGAGAAAGAGAACTTAAGTGAGAAGAGGAGAAGAGTCAAGTGTCTTTCGTGTGGTCGTGAACGGGCGTGCCCTCCAGGAAGAGTACTGACAGTTGACCTTATCCCGGGAAGGGTACTCGGACGGGAAGACGTAAGCGTCAAGATGTATTGGTATGCAATGTGTTCTCAAGGGTTGTTACTTGTACTACAAGTCACTGGCGAGATGTTGTTGGAAGTGGCTAGCTTGTGATCCATTCGAATAATAATAATACATTGGATTAGGTCTGTAGACAAATTTATTTCGAATGGGGCACAGACTTCTCGCCTAAAATGTATTGATAATTGACTTTAATTGTTTCAAATTTGTTGAGTTGTGTTATTAAACCCCGGCCATGTGCCTGCATAGGAATTAAATTTCTCGGCGCGATATAAATGTGAAAAGGATATTTATAAAGCTTGTGGACACTTGATAGAAATATTTCGAGACGAAATGCAATTCCTTTGTAGGTTTTCTTCATGTAATAATTGCGCCTAGTACCTTGTAACCTTCCACCTTATAACATTAATGAACCTTATTAAATTCGACACTACCGTGATGGGCTCTAATGACCTTCGATGTTGACGAGCCCTAAAGCCCTCCCCCCCCCAAAAAAAAAAAGACACTACCATGTTTCAAGATGTTAAATTTCGTCTTGAAATACGGTCGAGTTGAAATATTATAAAAATCTTCCTGATACATTTTAATTTTTTTCTATTCGTTTTTACACAACCATAACGTTTTTGTTATAAAGTTCACATAATATTTAAAAAAATATATTTCCTGAAGGATATTTATAGAATTGGTATTCAGAGAAGAAAATGAAACCATTCCAGTATGCAGCGGAACAAGATCATTTGTGCGTTGAAGGGGAACTCGGATTGGAGGTTTTATAAAGTGTAGAGATCAAAGGGTCTTATTTATAGTGCCGAGATGTACGAACAGCAGACCAAGTATTTGGTTCAAATATTACAAGGTTAGGGTCGAGTGATTCTGACCGACTTCAGAGCACTGAAAGGGAGTGCGCTCAGAGACGGAGCAGTGAATGTACCAAATATGCTAAGGTAATCACGTACAGCGGAAGTCTCAAGAATGTCATGACAGTATCATTATTATCAAGTACGTCCGAAAGTACTGCTTAATGAGTATGTATCTCATAATATTCAAGTACTACATTTTACGTTATAATTCATTGTATTTATACCGATAAACAGAGTGAGAACTTCGGATAAATAAACATTTTTTTGAGCTTCCTATGTGAAACGACGAAGTATTATGAAAATTGAATTAATTTTCATGGATTCTACGTGTGCTAATATTAAAAAATAAACAACATATTTTGTAACTGAATTTAAAACATTTCGGAGATTTTTAATTTCTGGTTCCCTAAGTTTTGATATTTCTTTGTATTCTAAAAATTTTCTTTTACTTTTGGTTTGCGCGCGCGGACTTCAAAACTTTGGAAGTTATTTTCTTTCTCAATGTATCGGAAGAGGATAAAACCTTTCATATAAAATATCTTCGTATAATATAGGTCAGGTGCAACCAATGCAATCAATATTCGCGTTAATTTGTTTAATAATACCATGGATTATACCACCCTCTGTTTATTTGTTTTCTTCTTCATTATCCACATTTTGGTCCTTCATATGAAATTATTTTTTTAAACAGAAAAGTACGCAGAAATACAGCAAATTTAGGAGAGTCCTGAGGAAACAGGTTTGGATGTGACACCCCAATCTTATTGGTATATAAAGGTTTGGATGTGGCATTCCAATCTTATCCGAACTATAAGGTTCTGATGTCATATCCAAAGGTTTGGAAAAATCCTTTCTTCCTGTAAATTTGGATCCCACATCCAATCCTAGGATACTCACATCTATAATGTTTTCTCTGAGAGGGAATTTAGTTGTATTAACAAAGTGTGACGGTTTATAGTTTGTTTTTATGGTACATTTCACCTAACTCCTGCGTTTTTATCCTCGCATAAAACCTTTCTTCGCGAGAGGAGATCATGCATCTTGTTCCAGAGGAAGGAGAGGCCAACGGCCGTGAGTGGCTGGCGGTCATCTCTATCTCTGATTCCGCTGATGGACAAAGAGCGTGAAAGCAACTTTCGTGCTGCGTCAAACTGAGGCGTCGATAACTGTGCACTCCAAGCACTGTTCATCACTTGGACTCACTTTGAACATCACGCGCGGCTTTAAGTGCTCTTGTTCTAATGTATTTGTGAATGATTATCTAAAATTCATCGTGTTTGAGGTATACACGATTTCCTATTAATTTCCTCAAGTAGTAATTTTAGTGTCAATTTTTTTATTTTTTCATTTTTTTTGTACGTTTATTTTCATTAATTCCCATTTTCTCTATTTATGTATTTACTACTGTAATTCCTTCTTAACCATTCCTTTATCACCGTTCTCGCGCGTTATGTTCTTTTTCTGCACCTGTAATCTTGTCTACCTGTTCCACGTTCTCTATTCCTCCACTATCATCTATTACCTCCACCATCTTCACGTAGCTATTATTTTCTCCCAGTCTCTCAGACGCCCTCCAACCGATAATGATAAGTACTACAATTAAGGCATCTAAAGAAGAAGCACAAAGAATCTTATAAATAAGAGAAAGACACCAAAATGAAAAATATATATAATAAACGTGAATAATATACATAAGATATTAATAAAACGAGAATGGTTTAACTGAATGGAACTGCGAGTAGTGAACATTAAGAATAACCTCCAAGCGCGTGAGCTAGTACTATAACAAATTGAGCGACCGAATAGCAAAATAAAGTCACTAACTTCTCAGAGCGATTAAATATTTTTTCAGCAAGATTCTTTCTAAGATTTAAGGGCAAAATGACTTTCATTGCTTCGAATTTTTCAATTTTTTATTCGTATGTATTGATTTTCTCGTCGGGCAGGTAGGTGTCGCATAATGGTCAATTCGGACCTCGAAACACAATTATGGGACGCGATACAGATGTGTTTGTTAGTATTTCCATCAGACAACATGATTGATTTTTTTAGGGTAAAGTTATGACTATACGACTATCTAGATCAACTTAGAAGATACATGTTTTTTAACAGTTCCTCTTACCTTCGAAGAAATATAAGAGACTTTTCTCATATTATGACCTTCCACATTCCATATCTGCTCATGGAAATCAGATTTGATCTAAAGAATCAATAAATAATTATTAATTTTTTTTCCTGGCGACATTAAACAAATGTCTAAACCATATGTGCATTATTGACATCTTCAGTGCTTTACTTTTCCGACGAAGGAAAGGGTGTTGTGCTTCTCTTTTTGAGTGGGAGAAGAAATGAACAATAGTGAATTATGTGAACGGAGAGCGGTTGATGTACCGGCAAAGAACATGAAATATAAGTGATCGAATGTCTTTGCTCCTCGTATTGCCAGCATCAAGAATGCGGCGATGTCCAAGAAGTAAAGACAAAACGTTAATATATTGTATGTCTGAGTGAGTTACACGATCGTTGCGCTAATATCGGAGTCAATGCTAACTTTTTAGTGGAACTTCATTTATTGTGTGTGGTGACGTTTTTCTTAATGGGTTTCTGTGATTACTCGTTAATCATAGTTCAAGTTTTCTTCAAGAAATTCTTTGATAAATTATTTCTATCCGGGTCTCAGAGAAGGCAAAATAATGATACTATAATGACTTACTAACTATTTGTTTCAATTTCCTAGTAGCGTACTTCATTATGCATATTTATATTACATGTTAGGGATAGCAATTATGTGTGTGAACGATTACGTAATGTTTTAATAACGCTTTTCTTTCCTTTACAGGTGAGTTGTCCAGCATATCAAGGATTTTTGCGATCGCCGTATACAAATCCAACATGGGTGAGTGGTATTCCATTGTCATCAGGCACCTTACTTGCTTAAAGTTAAGACCTTAACTTGTATGAAACGTGTGGGATAATTCATATCGTGACAAGAACTAATAATCCTAGAAACCAGTCATAATAAAACGTAAAAAAATAAACAATAATAATTTTCGGAAAAATAATATGAAAAAATGTACCGTTGTCATCTCGAACTGGAAGGACAAGATATGAGATAATAAAATGTCCAGGTTAGTGCTGTCGTTACAATCCGTAAATGAGTATTATGTGTTGTGTCTACTTCGTTGAAACGGGGCATAATGTAATCTAAGGTTCGGTTATTCCTACTATAGTTAAACACACCTCGACTTCAGCATAAGCGTAAATGCCACCTCTATCTTGTATCTCCTAAGACGATCGTTCATCATGATATGTAATACAAGTAAATTTATGACAAAGAATCTACTGATTATACTGCGCGTAACTAACCTGTTTGGAATAACAAATTTATTTTATTGCAATACAATACTTCAAATTTAATTAATCAAATTTTGGGACCTGACTTGAAAATATAAATGATATTTATTATTTCTTTCTTTGACGATTATAATGCTATATTTTTCATTGACTCATATTAATCCGTTACTACTATCCCTCAGTTCAATATGATATTTTGATCTGCATTACACCGAGATAATTCTGTGACGCGTAGCGGGAATTCTGGTCTCTCGTCGCGTAATCCGACATGCAGTCTGCCGTCTGGTTTCGCACATCCTCGGGGATTCCCAGCTTCCACTCCATGTGTCCAGATGCCTTTCCCTCATAAGTTCTATCACTTTATCCTTGTAAACTTCCGTTTTAACACATTCGTTCCAAAATGCACTATTGTTCGAAGTTTATGTAATCTACCACCATTATAAATTTGGAGGAAGGGTTCAATTTGAAAATGTTCATATTTTTTTATTTGGGAGTACCCCAAGGAACTCGATTTAGTAATGGAATTGTTATATTTTGGGGGATCAGTTTTCTGAAGCGGAGACCTTACGTGATGCGAATGGTAAAAGGATGGTTCAAGGATATAAACCTAGGATTCTATCTTAAGCTCAACTAATACTATGCGAATATTTTTCATCTCGACTTTTCATTTTTGCAACGGAAACTGATTAAAATATTCCATACCCATTTCCGTCGTCTGCGCTGAAATAGTGGTGCGTGGTGACGTAGGTGGTGGAGATGGCAACGGAGGTGGCGATGTGTGAGCGAGGGCGTGCTTGTGAGAGGGTGGGGTGAGGGGAGGATGAGAGAGTAGCGTCAGCGTGACGCTCCGCCAGCAACAGCTGTGGGCTTTGGCAGGTGCGTGACATATTTGAAGAGCTGTCATTATGTCAACAGTCGGAAACACCTGTAGCCCGTCCGTCAAGCTCGCCTCGTGTGCCACCCAGAATGCCCGTCCGCTCGCGTACCATCGTCTCCATCGAGATTCCTCCTCCTCCTCCCCCTCCTCCAACCCCTCGTGGTTCGTCCAGCCATCAGTCACCCTATCGGACACGTCACTCGATCCCTTCACACACCACGCGGACACCAGCTCCCGCTACACATCGCTTTATACATCCACTACTCGACCCCTTACCACCACTACCTGTTGTATACTGCTCCTTATAATCACAAGAAATAATCATTTCCGTTTGTGAAGTTTGTGTGTACGTACTATATTTACTAAGTACTCTTTATCGCCTCGAAGAAAAACGTAGCAAATATATTCTATTTCACCTCTTCTAGTAACAGAAAATTATCCAAGGCTTGAAATTAGATAAATAAATTTCCTTCAATGGTAACAGATTTATCGTTATCAAATAATTTTTTTTAATATTAAGATTAACATAACTGTACTGTCAGCTCGTTTTTCTCACGAGAGATTGAGTTGACGCTGAAGGTAACATTAAGAAACCGAGCACGACTAGAAGGACAATTCGCTACTTCACTCTCCGGGACCAGGGAGTCAGCGTGGCTCTTCGGTGCCTGTTCAGGGATAGTTTTGAGTTTCCGTCTTACTCGTCAACACCCATACCTTTCCTATATAAACCGACTCACGAGAAAGTTCCTGAACTGACCAATGGAAATGGTGGGTCATTCAGTGCTGCGCGCTAAACCAAATATATAAAGGAAGCATAGGGATACAACCATGTATTTAGACGCCGCGGACCCTTCTGTCTGCGATATTTCCGGTGGGCGGTCACGTACAGGTCATGACTTTTGACTGCGCTTAAGACAATCACAAACCTCGCACCTCTATGAAATGATACATTGATAAATGACCTATTTCCCAGAATCGCGGACGCCGCTCCGTGACATATATGGTCTGGATAGGGTCAGCTGAGGGAGAATGTGTCAGCAGAGTGATAAGGGTCTGCAGCGTACGGTGTTTGCAAGTTAAGAGTGAATATACGTAGGGTGCGTGCGCAGACTGCACTTACTATGTACCGACCTATGTACCCGACCGTGTTCTTGAGTGATCGCGAGTGTGTAGAGGGAGATCCGTCTCCCAATCCGCAGTGGCAGGAAGTGATCGTGCAGGAACGCTGACTCGGTCCATTTCCGCATCCGCTGTTCAAGTTCTCGTTCGCAAGAGTCGAGTGCGTGCGTGCCCCCGAAGCGGCGCGACGGCGTCGCGACTTCGGCCTCGTGCGGTGGGTCCAATTGCCCCTGCCTGCCCCACTGCCCCACCCACTCGCTCTCTCAGAGGAGGAATAAATATAGTCTTTGCTCGCGCTTCCTGCCACGTGAGGAAAGAGGTTTGCGAAGGAAAGAGGTTTGTCTAGAGTCCTCGCAGCAAAGTAACAAGAAGTAACCAATGGAGCGAAAGCGCGGTGTTGTCACATTTCTGCGGCAGGGGATGGTCTACCACATCTGCACCCATTCCATTCGACATGTCACGGCTGCTATATCCGGTGAGGAAGCAAACTTCTCGCAGGTCAAAGGTTAGAGATCAAGCCCTCTGACCGTCACTGTTGGCATATCAATGACTACCGGTTCAACGAATCGGCTGATCATCCAAACATTAATTCATTAAGATTCTGCTGACACGAGTAGGGCACAAGTCTACAGCGAGAGGAAAGGTCGACAGTCTCCAAGTACTGACATGCGCTTCTCGATTACCACATGGACTTCAGACTTCTTCCTCATTATTTTCTTTTGTCGCGCTGTAGATTTGTTGCATACCTTTTTGATCACTATGTTTTTCAAACTTTTCAATTCCTGTAGACCAGTATGTGATTTCTAAAAATATATGAATACGCTTATTAATTGATGGTCACATAAATTTTATTTTTTTAATGTGTGAATTTCCCCTACTTCATGTAAAAAACTAAAATGGGATAATTTGTAACAAAAAATGTTAATACATTTTTCATATCTTTTCAATTGATCCTACAAAATATGTTCCTTTTTTTTTTCAAGGTACAGGTCATGAGACGTTCAAGAACTGAAATTGATAAATTAAAAGTTACATTCAATTGTCCACCATAAAAATTTTCGAGAAACAACCTACTGTAGATTTTAAAGTAGTGTGTTCGGTATCACCAGTGCAACTCGTAAATTAATTTTTACTTCTACCAAACATACATATTTATTTCTCATCTAAGCTAATATTTAAATCAGTTTACTCACTTGTTATGCAATGAAACACCAAAATCTCATTCGACGCTATTTTGTCTTTTCATGAAGGACGTTCAATTAATTCGTAAACCTACAAAATATTTCATGCGGTTCCCTACGTGTTTCCAAGTTAAATCATTTCTACGCTAGAATTTGCACATCTTAACACTCCTTTCATTCTTTTTTCATTCTTTAAATGTGGGAGTTAATTATTTGCCCAGGTTAAGCGACTTTAAACCTAGAGTACTAACTATACGTAATTTTTACGTACTCGATCTTTTTATTGAATCTAATTCAATATTTATATCTTATTCTTGTATTGTACTTTATTCGAAAATGTTAAATACAAATACTTTTCAATAGTACGGTATCCTTTCATGTAGATACATTCCAGAGCCTCGACGTAAAGTTTACGAATAGTACATAATTTCAATTGTTCTTATTTTTCTCTTTAATTGCTATCGGATATTTTGAGGTAAACTGATTTCGAATATTTATCAATAGTAGCGTTACCTGTTGCGGAATGGAAGTGTTAGGACATTTGTTCGGAAGGAATGTTATCCACGTATCGCTTACACAACAATTTCGTTCCTGTTGATGTTAACCTGACAACGTGCCGTTGCTGCAATTTTCTGTTATGGTCTTCCGATAACTTGTTTGCGTACCTCACGCAGCTGCCATTACATATTTGCAGCCTAAGCAATCCGAGCATATTTCTCTTCAAGTGCTTTCGTATTCTATTCCTTATCTCAAATGAACCTTGTTACATTCACATACTCGCTTTATGGACGCGTGTTAAGAAAACCGATTGTAATATAATTAATAACAACAAATAACGAATAAATAAATAAAACCGTAAAATAGATTTCTAGAACTACGTAAAATTCGTAGAACTACGTACACATTTTATTCCTGTGTTATGTGTTTTGGATTTCCAACCGTATTTTTGAATCAGCGTATCATTTTTTTTCTTCATAATGTTATTTGGTTTTGAAAAATAATACTTTTGGTCCCTTGATTGGGTTTGTGATATTTTTGTATTTATTTCCGAAAGACTTTGCATTTTCATCCCATTTGTTTGTAATATGTTTGTCTATTTCTCAAGTTAGAAGCAAATTCCTAGGAAAAATAAATAAATATTGGTATTGTTAGGATGTGATATTTCATAAATACATATGTAATAATGTATTTACGAATCATGTGGGTTAATATTTACGTATAGGTTAATTCTTAATTTCTTACTGTATTTTAATAAACGGTGTGTTTTAATTGATTTCCATTCATTATGTGGTGAAATAGTAAATTATTTACGGGGGAATAAATTTCTAATAAGAATGTCTTGGTAAATTTTATATTTGGATGAAACACAGATGTGTAAGCTCTACAAATCCTTCTGATTCCCAGATACGAAAAACAATTTAAATTAAATTAATACAAATTGATTATAGAAATATTCAAAATCACTAGTATTAATTTTATTATAAAATATCGATACCTTTGCATATTACTAATTAGCCCATGAAACTAGGAAATAGAGATTGCAACGACATACAATGTAACTAAGAGCTATAATAATAATAATAATAATAATAATAATAATAGTAATAATAATAATATTTCCGTTCCAAGAATTCCATATCCTCCCAAAACTACACTATGGCAGTTCATACTGTATTCAGGGAATTCGATAATTACAGTGTGCGTTTTTTAGTGTGTTTACGTGACAGAAAAAGCAAACGCGATGCATCGAAAGATAAAATCCTTATTTTCATATTTTGACTGGTCGTAATTTTCCTCCTGACTCCCTACAAAATATGACATCCTCCCCTCGACATCTTTTCCTCTCAACGTAGAAGGCGTTTTCTTCAGAATGCGTCCTCGTAAAACACATTACACAAGGCGACACATCAACGACCAGGTGGGCAAAGGATACGCAGTCGTCCCTTCGTTAAGGCTTCGGCAGATGTCTGCGGAATAACAATTAGCCCTTTGGATCTCCTCCGGTCCCTTGTTGACAGCTTCCGTCGGGTTTTGTTCGCGAGGGTAAGGTTACGATTTATTGTGGTTCATGACGTGGTATCACGACAAGTTTTCTTTATAAAATCGAGGAAATGAAATTAATTTGTGTTGATATATCTTATGAGACTTATCAGCCATAGCGATCATAAAGGAATGGTTTTCTTTATTTGGCCTAGAGGCGAGAAAATCGTTCCCTTATATTTTGACTCGCAACAGGTCCGTAGACAGAAATTTAATTCGGGGGAACCCAGGATTATCGCCGAAAATTATTTATATTTAAAGTTATTTGTCCTAAAATACTTTAAATAAGTTCACATTATTTGATTCAAATTGTCACTAAGTGTAAATAAAAATTTATTTTGTAGTGATAGAGTATGTTCATAAAACTAAAACATACATCGTGTATATCTATTGATAATAATATTGTATTCTGGTCTTGAAAAAACCTTTTTTGCGTATTCCATATTCCATTCGTTTAGAAATATTTGTGAAATGTTTTCTGCTGTCCATCGAATTAATGATAACATGCAAATGTACAATATTTGCATGTCCATCAATAATTATCTCTGAAATACATGAACCACGTAGAATTCCAGTTCGTTAGACACGATAGTGGCCGGGAAGATCAACCCATGGTGGTATTCCGTTTAAAGGCACTCTTATTCCCTTTTACGAAAAAAATAATAATCTTCTTTCTCTATTCCTAATTTGCCGCTCGTGCATTAAAATTTTAAGCCTCATTTTCCTTCGTCATCAATTCTTTCACCCACCTTTGACAACTTCCTCTTCCTTTCTTCGACGGAGGCGTGACTTCCGAAAAGTCGATAATATATTTATATTAATCGAGGCACCACCCTGAAAGCACGGGGCTTCCACCCCAGCTCCCCCGGCCATTCACGAAGTCCTCCCCCGTAAACCAAGGAAAAAAAAAAAAAAAAGAGAAAGAATTCTGAGGTTTACGTTCTCGACAAGAAAGCGTGGAGATGAATACACCAAGACGGTATTTTCAGGTGGGGGGGGGGGAGGATAGGGCGTGGTATTTCGACGGCCGTTCGACCCAAGGCGAAGGGGTTGAAAAGACGTGGGGGTGGTAGACAGGCCCGGAAGCTGTTGCTGCTGCCGCTGCCTTCACACTACGGAGCAACGTCGGCACCGCATTCGACTCAACTTCTCTCAACCCACACCCCCCAACCCCCACTGCCTCGCTTCCGGTTCGGGCGTCGTATTCGACTCGGGATTATTTGAGAATTTAATAAATAGAGGCGGCGGCGGCGGCGGCGTTCGTTGCCGGGAAGGTGTCGGTGGATGAGGGATGGATAGGAGGAGCGCGGAGACGTCATGGCGGCGGGGGCGACAACGACGAGGACGTGAATCAGGAGAGCTTATTATAATGCGCGATCGCCTCGAACAAAAGCCTTGAAACCCTCGGCGCAGTGTTGTTTTAAAACTCGCTTTTTGTTTTCTGCTTATTGAAGAACTCTCTTCTTCTTCCTCCTTTTGAACGCGCCTTCGATAGCAATGCTAATCGCGTTTACACATCTTCACTAAGGAACAATACCTTTCGTTTTGAGCATCTGACAACCATTATGTCTCGTCTGTCGTTTTCTGTTGTGTTTTTTTAATTATTATTCCTACTTTAATTATGGCGCGTGTCTTACGAAGTGGGGGGTGGAGGAGGGACTGTCAACAGTCCACGCGACAACTGTCGTTCATCGGGGAGCATTTGTTACGGTCACGTGACCTATTTCATTGGGAGTGCTAGACATTTGAAATGGTGCTTGCTGTCTTTTTCAAAACGGCGAAGAAAGTATTACGGACATAAAAGTGCTCTTCGACATTCATCGAACTAAAGTGGCTCTTTGATGCGTAATGATATATATTTTATTTATAGGAGACACATAATATTAAGTCAATTTGACAATATAATATTAAGGCAAAGATAAAGACTCATCACTTAATGATAAAATCGTTCTTCTACTAATTTTTCTTCATAGCCAACTGCTTATGACCACGTGGAAAATAACTATTCGGAAGTGACTATGTATTTTAACAAATACAAATAAAAATATCCATGAATTGTATGATATAGTTTGTGGTATATTTAAAATTGACGGCGTGTTCTTTTACTAAAATCTATGAATTCCTTGACGCTACAGAAGCCGTAGTAACTTTTTACCTAGACTACAAGAGATTGATTTTAAAGATATCTAATTTCCTTTTGATGAGACTGACGTTTCTGACGGAGTGTGATTGCAAAGCTATGACAGTGAATTTCATTTTGCGACGAATATTATATTACCCAGTAAATATAAATAAAGTCCCGGAGTAACTCGTAAAACGAATTTTATTACACGAGAAAATTTTTTTATATTTATTCTTCAGAACTTCCGTAGTTTTTCGTTGCCATCCGTCGTGGAAACATCCACGTTTTTACCGAGACTCGAACCCAATCCTTCGATGTGTAGCGTGACTTCTTCTCTGCCTGACTCTACGGAGTCCTTGTCGGCAGGCGATAGGAAAGTTCGTCTCCTGTAAAACCAATATTCTTTTTCGCTCCTGAGTAGAAAGGTGAGAGGTCACCTTAGTTGTCGGCGAGTGTTTGGGACTGGGAAGGCAACTGCGATGGCGGCGGTGCAACGTCGAACGCGAGTAAATTCGGGGGTGGCGGCGCGGCGAGGCGTTTGAGACGCGCGGGCGATCGGGCGGGCGGGCGGGCGGGCGGGCAGGCATCGTCGTCGACGCGGCGGTGGCGGAGGCGGCAGCAGCTGGTCCCTGGACGGGAAACGCCTCGTTTGCATCTCCCGTGCGCCACCGTCGCCGCGCGGCTGCTGCTGCTGCTGCTGCTGCTGCTGCTGCTGTTGCTGCGCTAGCGGGAAACAGGGAGTCACAGGGAAGGAAGGGGGGATCTCCCCTTGTGCACAAGCTTTGCGCACGCGACACTTGTCTCATGACGGCAGGGGAAGGGGGGAGGTAGAAAACGCATCAAAAGAGACTCCAGGGACACGGGAATAGGGTGGACAGGAGAAGAATGGTGACATGCGACAGGCACGTGGCCCAATTTCCAAAAAATAAAGAAGTCCTTTCTAATACTCTGATTTTTACGTCAACCACAATTTTCCTCACAATACAAAACATGCCATAATATATATTTTTCATAGCAACAAAATGTAGTAGTTGGAACTAATTGGTTAGAGAAGAATTGAAAAAACATCTATACGATAAGGGTACAGTAAAACCTGTCACAATATCCATAATTTGACATTTAATTTCTTGAAGGAGAAAAACATTCAATAGTTGCGAAATGTACAAAATTATCTCAGAATCCACATCAGTTCGTTGTCTCCTTTTTTCTCAGCACCGAAATCTTTCGACAGGATCGAAATAACGGATTTCGCCATTTCGTTTGATGATTTCTGATGTGTGCAGCATTCCGTAGACCTGATGAGCCAGACCGTAGCTGTGAAATGAGCAACCATGGCTATTTGGAGGACGGCATCTGTAGATGATTTTATGAGCATCCTCATTGATAGTGCATTTGATGTTTCAATGAAACGAAACGATTCATCTGGATGAGAGTGATTAATTTAGAGGAACTTTAAGATCTTTTCGGATACGACGTTGAGTAACATCGTGAATCGAAACACTTCCGCTCGGATTATTCGCGACAATTACTCGAGAACTCGATGTGTTGTACAGAAAACGAAAAATTGTAAAATACAGAGAGTTTTTACATTCCAATTCAGGAATCGTGTAAAATAAAACAAAATATAGTTACTTCGATGACCGATTTTATGATTAAGTAATAAGTTATTTAAATCCGTCATATCTTTCAAAATTGTATTAGATTTTTCTTCTCTGTCTCCGTTTCACCTGTATTTTGGGGAGGAGGTTGAAGTTTTTTTTGGTCTAAAGAGAGGTTGTTTCTATTAAACATTCCAATTTTTTTTGCTTATTACTGTGAGTACGACGAAAGAACCCCCAAGCATCCTAAATGAATACGAGGTCCTGAATGGTAGCGAGAAATTTACTTCAAAGGAGAACCCGACATCTCGACAAGAACATATTGATGTTAACTGTAAATTTATTTGAGCATAAAATATTTTAACGTTGTTCAATAGTTAATTCATGTTATTAATTAATGGTAAATTAATTCCCTCTCGAGCTATTTGTAATGAACGATGAACATTAAGTTCATTTTTTTTCTTTTTTTCACTATTAATAATGAAGACATACCAGGTAATGAAATACTTGAGGTGAAAATTTTTATTACGCATTCATTGGTGTTTGATAAATTTATTGTCAAAAAAGCAGCTACAAACTGCATATGACCACGTGTAGTACAATAACCTAATTTACTCCCCGGAAGCAAGCAAGGGACCATCCCATCAATTCCGATCAAGGGCTATAAGACAGATGAGGATTTAACATTTGAGCACTCGCCTAAAAATAGTTCGGTACGAGTTATAATATTGATATAATACCAAAAAAAAAATAGTATTTTATTGAACACAAAAATGTTGTTTGTAAATCGTAAGTATTAAAATAACACTAAATTCGAGATTTATTATTTCAATTTTAATAATTTGTTTTCGATTACAAAAAAAAAAAGAAAAAGCAAATATACAACCACTTACCCCATACTTTTCTATCGACACCGGGTAAGCCCCTCTCTAAACCGGCCTTGCTCGACGTGCCTGCCCTCCATTAAACGTCTCTCCGTGGTGGGTGGCTGGGGTGGTGGAGGGGGTGGTGGGGCGCGGGCTGTGCGACTTGGCATGACGTCATCGCATCCGAACCCGATCCCCGTGCGACGAGTCGGCATCCGGACGCGCGCGCTCCTACTCACACACGCGTCCGCTTAGTTCCTCTTTGGCAGACGGGGTCACCCCGCGCAGGGTGGGGTTAAGAGCGTGCTCGCACACGTTCACGCTTGATCACGTACGTACGTCCCAAGGTAAGGTGCACGAGTCGCCATGGACACGAGCGAACTTGAGATGACGGTCCTAAACATTATGGTTAGTTTTTCTTTCTTTTTTTGTTCCAGAACTTCCTAGATAAGTATTTTTCACTTCTTTGGTTGACATTGGTTTTTGTCTTATGAGTCACGTGTTATAAGACCACCTTCATTTTCTGACTGTCGTATTTAGGATGCATACAACGATGTTCAAGTCCTGCAAAAGCTTGGGCGCCCGCGACCTCTGTCCATTTTGTTTTACAACTTGTATGAAAGTACTTTAACCGTATAAATATAGTTAATTAATTAATTACATGAACTAAACAAATGAAGAAATTTAAGGGATAAGTTAACTCCAATAAATTTTTGACGAGAAAACAGGACCTCCTTCGCTCGTATTTACGGCTACGGACCTGCCACAAGGTACACACTTGGAGACAATTATAATGATAATTTGAAAAACAACAACCTGTTATTTTGTCTGAACTTCGGAAAAACTACCAAATAATTATCGTCATATAATTAACTATAATTAATTTATCGTCATATTCATTATTTTTATCTGTTGTATTCTTCGGAGCAGTTTTGCCAAAAAAAGAAGAAAAGAATCACCGTCATCACCTCATTGTCACGATATAAATAACACCACGTCACCAACAATGGCGGATATAGATCGTAGTGAAAACTAACTGGGGATGATCCGGGGAGCATTTCTGTTTGAAAATCATGGTTTTACAACACAAATTTTATAAATATTAACTTTTAAATAAAATAAATCAACTCAACAAATAGATAATAAACAATTAACAATATTAAATAATAACGATATAATAATCCCATCCTGTCCCGGGTTTTTCTCCGTTTTTCCTTCTGGTAGAGGCGGATTTATCATACAGGTTCTCTAGGCTTTGTCTAGGGGCGTGTTTATTGTAACAATAAATCGTGAATTTAGTGTTATTTCAATTCTTATGATTTTTAAACACTATACTCAGAATAATCTATAGTTCGATAATAACTTGTACATGTAATTTTTTGCTTAAAATTACAAACATATTGACATTCTATTAGTATTATAACTCGCAGCCAACTTTTTATCTTATCTAGGAACTTTTGCTGAAATTTTTGAATCCGCCTCTGCCTTAGGGCCCTTGATCGGAATTGATGGGATGGTCCCTTGCTTGCTTCCGGAGAGTAAATTAGTTTTTTTTCATCCACGTGGTCATACGCAGTTTGTACTGTTTTTTGACAATAAATAAATTTATTTAGTAATTGTTAACAACTATCTGTTGATCGCCCCGTTTAACCCCCTCTCCTCCGTAGAACTGCCACTGGTCACCGATCCTGTGCAGAAATCCATTCGCCACTCTCATCGCCTTGCCATGGTGATCCTCTTTCCCGGTGACACCTACCTCTCAGCTGACCCTCCTGTGCCACTGCCTGCCCTACTTCGCCTGGGAAGTCTTTGTCGCAGATGTTTCTCCTTCGCCCTACTCGAGTGAGCGTCCACCACCTCCTGCGGTCACCCAATACCCAGGACGTCCGGTCGGGGTCGATCGGTCAACTCGAAGTCTTCGCGGACACCGTCGCTTTGACCGTCCGGTGTCAGAACTGCTTCTCCTACGGAACGCTAGATTTCAGCTTATTATGATGAGATTTACGGTGTGGAAAAGATGATTCGGAAAAAGATGCCGTGGAGAATTTTGTAGTATAAACGTAAATTTCACATTAGTCGTGCGAGAAAAATTTATCGTAAAGAATAAATGAATTAATTAAAAAATCTTGGAGGTAAAGTTCAACAAAAATCTGTGTCGAAAAATGTCAAAAAAAATGGCGAGGGAGTGGGACATGAAATGACAAACGGGTTAGAAAACAAGTCGTAAATAAATTATCTGTGTCATGCACAATGAATCTGATTATGTTAAATGACCTAATTCATTTTATCAATATGCTGTGCTAGCAAAAAAAAAAGAAAATAAAATACAAATCTAACTGGATAGAGTGTTTTGGACATATATTTCTCAATTTCTGTAGAATGACCCAAGTACTTCTTCCCGTCCGCGTTCTTGTTAAGATAATCAAATAACCTCCAGTCATCAATGTCGCTTTCGAAGAACGAAATTCCACCGCGAGATTCATGGTTAACAACGTCGCATCGGTGTTCAAACACGGGAAAGCCGACGGTCGTTAAAACGAAGGGAGAAAAAGTGAGTGTAAGTGCTCCATTCATTTCGCTGAAAGTGACCGCGCGGTGGCCGACAGGATGCGGCGGTGTGTGTGTGTGTGTGATGCGCGGATGTTACTGTGAGTCTCAGTGCCATCTCCCACAATAACAGTGAAAGTGAGCCGACAGCCTTCGTTTGTTTGTCGAATTGAATTCATCTTTACTACGATTTCATAAAACAATTCTCTCGTACTTTTGAGTTTTCTTGAATTTTTAAAGGTTTAAATTACTCTTAGAAGTACATTTCCGTCGTATACGAATTTACTTTTATTTAATTGGAAGGTCTTTTCTTGAAACTCGTTAACGGTTTACGTAAAAAAACATTAACTGGTCATTATTATGATTATTATCATCATCATTATTCATGAGGCTTTAGGGCTCACCAAAAACTGGGTCATTAGATCCCTCCTTTAACTGGTTACGAGATCTGAAACATACAAAGTACAAAAATATCGCGTGTGTTTTTAAAAACGTTAGTTCTTAAAACTACTTCGATACACCATTTTTTTAATTATTGCCAGGGAACATTCTAGTCATTTTTAAAAAAATATTTTTTCAACGAAGAACATGTCATGGGATCGAGTTGATATCACGTTCGTCAAGGAATGTTCTGCGAACGAATTCATTACTGTTCTTGTGGAACCCAGAACTGACTTTATCCGAGTTTCTTCTTTGGTGATTCCCGGAAAGATGAGTGACACGTGTTCATGTTGTGTTCCATATGTTCCCAGGTGGCCGATGTCGTATTTCCATTTACCCGAGCACTCTTCTCACTATTTCCTCATCGCAGTTCCGTTAGGAGAATTGCAAGACCTAAAATTCGATTCCCGGAAACACGGAAAGGAGAGAGATTAAATTTTATTCAGGAAGTAGTAATCGGACGCAGAGGAAATAGTGAGGGTAGTCAGGTTGAAATAGTGTAGGAAGTAAAATGCGCGTAGGTGAGATGACGTAGTTCGCTTTAAAAGGGATGTAATTCGAAAAGAAAGATTTGCTTCACATAAGTCTTGCAGTTTTTGTCGAGAAGTTGTGTAACTGTATGTTACGTTGTTGATTTGGAGCGGGGGAGGTGCTTTTGGTTACAAGTTCCTCCCAAAAAACAAAGTACAAGAAAATTTAAAAAATCTTATATTTCGTAAAAAAATATTTGGTACGTCGTTCACAGAAAAAAGATGCTCTTAATTCCTAAGAATATAGTCAGATGAGTAAATTACCCAAACATTGTATCATTTTGAACCAAAATTTCTATACCTCTGGACCCCTCGGAGAACCAACTCCCCTAAAAAGAATGAGAACTAAAATGTCCTGGATCCATCACTAGTTAGAGTAATGATCTAAAGCACTAAAAATTGAAATATGTTAACTGATAACCCGGGAAATATTACTTTATCGTTATCTCCTCTTTATTTCTTTTTATAAGTTTTTTCAAACTTATAAACTTCTTTTGCATTTTCACGCATCCCAAACATGATTCTTGTATTTTTTTTAGACAACCAAAACGGAAGATAAGTGTATTAGCCAAACCTCTTCCGGTCTTTCTCGTTTATCAGTTTCCGGCCAAAAGAAATCCGTGTGCGGTCAATCAAAGCGCGGGGAAAGCCAAAGGACTTCCGCCACAATGAAGACCATCACAAAATATGCAATCTTGTTCTCAACTTGGAATAAAAAGTCAAGATATTACTGAAGGAGGCGTATTCTATGAACATCGAGTACTTCTTCTGTGATTTATTTTGACACTTTGAGAGGCATATTTCTTGATTTCCATCTGCCACTTTTGGGAAGTTATACTGATTCATCATTTTAAATTCCACAGGAAGAAGTATGTGATCTAGTCGAGTACTAATCTTCTGGAAAATGAGGAGTTGGTGACCATTCTGAGATTTGAATATTTCAATTTCAGCAGCTGATTGTTTTATGATGTGACATGAACATTTCATGAATGATGAAAATTATTTGTTTGCAATGATAAAATAAAAATTTGAACTCGTATTTGATGAACTGATCTAACTTTTGGAAAAGTATCTAGATAACAAAGATGTTTCTAGATTTGTGCACCAATTATAAGTCCCTATCACCGATTTGCCTAAATCTGTATCGCAGTTGCCCTTAAGTTGTTTTACTATAAAGAAATAAATTTATTTCAAAAAAAGCGGTACAAACGGTANGTTGTTTTACTATAAAGAAATAAATTTATTTCAAAAAAAGCGGTACAAACGGTATCACATGTAGTACAGTAGTCTCCGGAAGCGAGCAAGGGACCACCCCATCAATTCCGATCGAGGACCCTAAGACAGAGGCGGACTGAAAAATTTCTAGATAATATAAAAAGTTAGCTACGTGTTATAATACTAATAGAATATCACGATCTTTGTAATTTAACACAAAAGATTTATTTTACATGTACGAATTATTATCGAACTATAGATTATTCAGAGTATAGTATTTATAAATCATAAGAATTGAAATTACACTAAATTCACGATTTCTTGTTTCAATAAACGCGCCCCTAGACAAAAACCTGGAGAAGCTGTATTAGAAATCCGCTGTGTACAAATTATATCATTCCGTTGTCACGCCATGGGTTGCGATTTTGGTTGAGTACCATAAGGCCAGTCTTCTGTACTCATAAGATTATTGGCGGAAGGTCCTATCGATTCCGGAAAACCAAAGAAATGCGGGAACCGCAGAGGAAACCAACATATAGAGTCGATAGTGTTAACTCAGATCCGAAGAACGAGCAAAAACAAAGCTGATAATTCTGAATAAAATCTGGCGACATGTGTTGTTTACAAAATAAATATCCGGCTATAATTGAAGTGGAATGTTATTTACTTTTTATTTGATGACATATTGAAAGTTTATTTCCATCTCGATATTCGTGGAGAAGAAACCATTGTCAAGGCAATATGTCGTGTTGCATTATTCATGATTATACAACTGTTCACGAGCCTTTGCAGTAAGCAAGTGTGATTTTAGGTTTTACATTATGGATATCAGTGGCGGGTCCGTGAGATAGAAACAGTAATAATAAAAAGATTTTTTTTTAATTCGAAAAAAAATCAGGATACCCATTGAAATCAACAAGAAGAACTAATAAAATCTGAGTAAAAAGACAATTTCATATGACGATATATCATTGACTCGAAGAGTTTTCCATTGAAAACTAAATTTTTCAGGTGTTTCCGCGGGATAATATTTCTCTGTCCGAGTATGAGGTGAAAATCATATACCTTATTTTCGATGTACAATATTATATTTAAGAAATACCACTTGGATCCTGGTTTTTAAAACCACTGAATTAGTATAGTTATCTGTGTGTTTAGAAATGCCGAAACATTTTCGATTTCATGAGACTTACCTTTGAAATTATAGAAATCAAGCGGTAAATTAGCTTGTTAGCAGGAACGCCCTAAGTAAGAATTTGGCTTAAAACACGAATTCTTTGAAAAATTTAATTTTTGAGGATTATTTTTTATTGCAATTTCAGTTAATGCGTTATTTATGTATGGAATGTCTTATTGCAGTTTCAACGGAGTATTTATTTAATTTGTTGGAGGGATCAGCACACACTGGTTTTTGTCTTGATGGACCCCTCCCAAAATCAAATCCTGGATCCGTCCCTGATAGATGTCTGAGCATTGTCGATAATTTGGTTCTCCTTTAATAAGGAATACCAAATCAATTTCATGATGATCACAACTTACATGAAAGAATTCCTCTTGATATCAAGTCATGCTATTCGCGAGTCGTGCGGAAAAGGCAACAAACAGAGATCAAACATTGCTGCCAACCCAGCGGATGGGGGTATTGAAGTTCGCGTCAATTGAAGCAAATGAAGAGCGTCGTAAACAAGCGAAGGTCTCGTCCAGGCGCGTTCAGAAATTCCAGATACACACACCATGAAGTCACCGCCCGCGTTGAATTCGTTTTTAATTGGATGCGACCGGACGATCACGTGACACATTTCGCTGCGCGTTTGTTTCATTCGCGGACGAGTGAGTGAGTGAGTGAGTGAGTGACCTATTTCCAGTGGCTTGCTACAGGGCGACTTCGGTCGCGGCGCCGCGGTGGCGGGCATTGAAAACTGACACCGGATATGCAAGAAACGAGCTTCATAAGCGCTGAAGGAAAGGAATACTTGGTGGTGGTATACGAGTATGTTCCCACTATCGCTGAGCGCAACTCGTTGCATTTCTGGGAATTCAACTCCCACCAACTGTCTCATTTGATTTCTCACTTCATTATTATTTCTGTATATATTTCTCCGATCATTAGGTGTTCGAACACTAAAAGAACGTGTAGTTAGAGATAAAAATGGAGAAAAATCTTAAAAGTCGTGATACGATTCATTGATTATTCTCCTCTATAACAAGTATTATTGATGGGAAAAATTAATTTTTTGCTTATTTATTTACAATTTATATTTAAAGTGATGGTACGTTCCGACATATCTCCTAAGAAAGCTGAGAGGTGTGTACCTTCAGTATAATAAAACCAATTGTAGCACAGAACTAAAAGTCCCGTAAATCCAATAAAGATTGGGATATCTTGATTTGACGAACGATGAAACCGATAAGTATCTGAAGATGATGGTGGAAATCTATATTAAAGATAAGGAGGAGATGAAAGCATAAATTGTGACGAACACAAGGTGTAGTTAATTGACGAACTTTCGTCCAGCATGTCGCATTGAATATCGTATGAAGTAGAAGAGTATCGTAATGTGGCCTGCTGCAACTTGCCTCGGGTGTGTGTGTACTCTGGGGAGTAGACGGCGGGGGGTGGTAGCTCGAAGCGGCGGAGGCTCGAAGCCTCGGACATCCATCAAACGGCAGAGGCGGGGGACGAGAATCATTGGGGGGGGGAGGGAGAGGGAGAGCAGAGAAGGCAGGATTTAAATAGAGCGTGGAGGCAGCTCACCCGTCGCAAGTAGCCGACGCCACCCCCACCACCCACGCCGACGGCACTTGCCCATACTCCCCCTCCATCACCCCCGCCTCACGATGGCGCACGGCTCCCCGGTCCATGCCACTCGCTTGTCACTGCTGATGCCTCCGTGCACTTTTGCCATTTCCGAATCTGTCGGAGAATTCTCCACTCATTTCTTTTTCAGTTCCCGTCACATGTATTGTCACATGTCCTTGTCACTAGTACACATCGCGATAGCAATATGCAGTTTTGATATTGATTCTTTTGTATATTGTTTCCTGACTCAGTAATGATCCTTGTGGTACTCCAGCATTAAAACAGAATCTTATCTTAAATTCCGTATATATATATATATATATATATATATATATATATATATATATATATATATNTATATATATATATATATACGTGTTCTTTATCATCTTCCCCCCTTTGTGTCTCGTACTCCACTTTCGCAATCTCTCTGCCCACCCCCACCGTGACAATCGCCACCCCCGCCGACTCCGATCCAGATTCCGCATGCAAGGCGCGAAGAGACGTCGGTGGCGGGGAGCCATTGGGGAGAAGGAGGGAGGGAAGGGAGGTCTCGGATGACGGAGATGCAAGAATCGATACCACCCCTTGTCTCCCCGCTTCCGATTTCCCCCGCCTCATCCTCCACTCCGCTCGCTCCTCTCCCCGCCACGCAGGCGCGGAAGGGCAGCTTTCGCGCGGGGCCAGGGTTATGGCGGGATGGATCGGAGACGGGGAAGAGGTGGTCATTTATAACGGTCGCACAAAGCGGCGCGGCTACTCGATCGGACGAAGGCTTTGCATGTGGGCTGTGAAGCTGCCAGGGCTTTCGTGCTCAAACTTTAGATGCTCTGGGATGAATAGTGATGGACAAAGAGCTTTTCGCCAAGAAAATGAGTTTAACACTTACAGCTATAATCCTTCTATTACATTTCATTAAATTCAGTAATAGACATTAAAACAATTATTAAATATTAAAATTCGTTTGTGGTAATTAACTATTTACTTTTGGATATTCAACAATTTGTTCTTCGAATTAAAAAGAAATTGGATTGTTCTACGTGTTTTTTGTTGTTGTTGTCTCTTGTTTAATGGGTAATGAGTTATTAGCGTGAGCAAAATATCAATATGATGATTATTTTATTACCGAAATGTCTTAAAACTCTACTCTCGTTGCGGCGTCATCCCTTTCCTTTGTAGGTTAAAGGTAACTCGAAGGAAATGCGAAGTAGAGGGTCGTTGACTTTGCTTCTTCCCTTTAAGAGCACCGTTTCACGGATGCTCTCATTCCGATTTCTCGGCTCAAGAGAAGTGCGAAGGGGTGGGAAAAGGAAGGAGTAGTGAGTCGAATGACAAACTCAGCACTTGCTGGAGAAACTCGATGGTAACACGAGTCTTGAATTCGCCACATTTCTTCTCAACGTCGACGGAGGACTGCCGTCTCCTGTCTCTCTCACGGCTTCAATGCGGTGTCGAGGACATAGTAATGACAATAATAAATTTAGTGTCAAAAAAGTGGTTACAACTGCGTAAGACCACGTGGAGGACAATGAGGAAACAAGCAAGGGACCATCCCATCAATTCCGATTATAAGCTCTGAGTCTGAGGAGGGTTTATCATAAGAGTAAAAAATAATAATTGGCTACATTTTATAAGATCAACAGAATATCAACAGATTTATACTTAATAGAATACAAGAAAAGTGATTTAACTAATAGGTACTATTATGAAATCTTCGGCAAATATTGTTTATAATTCGCAACTATTAAAATACCTCTGAACTTGAGGTTAATTATTATATGGATAGTTTTCGCGGGTTCCATGTGATATTTCATCCATCTTCTCCCGTCACGTCAACGGCATCTCATATTGCTTTATTAGTAAGAAGTGTATTTCTATCTTCTACTAAAAATATAATTCCTAATGTTTATTCCTCTTTGTTTCTTTTTCTTTCTCTCCCGAATATTTAAATTTCAAAACTTTTTCTCAATAATGCTGTATCTCAAATAGCACCTAGTTACAATTTTCCCCATTCAAAATTAACTTCGTTAATAGGGCATTTTCACAAACAGGCATATTCGGTACATCCCAATGTACATAAATAACGAGATAGTACCTTATGCAAATGAAGCTAAATATCTTGGAATGACATTGGATGCAAGAATAAAGATGGAAAGCTGACGTTAAGAAGAAAAAAGAAAAGCTAGGTATTAGGTATCAGAAAATGTACTGATTGAGGGGAAATCATCTTTGACTGTTTACAACAAGTTGTTAGTGTATAAACAAGTGTTAACGCCGATATGGACATATGGGATTCAACTGTGGGGATGTGCCGGTCAAAGTAATAGAGACATTATACAAATATTTCGAAATAGAGTTCTAAGGAACGTTGTAAACGCGCCCTGGTATGTAAGAAATCAAGATCTCCATAGGGACTTACAAATGCAGTCAGTGAATGATGTCATCAAAAAATTTGCGCAAAAACACGAAGAGAGACTGCATCAACATGTAAATATAGAAGCAATTCAGCTCCGGGACATTTTTGTAGAAACCCGTAGACTTAAGAGAAAGAAACCGTATGAACTCTGCTGACGTTTTATGTGCACTAAATTATGAACTAATTAAGAGACACCAATGGGAGAAATCTTAAGTTTTTATTTTTTGTAATAGTAAGTTGAGTTAAATTAAAATTGCTCATTAGTCTGTATTTTCGACTAGATTGTAATTGTATATATGCTAATGAAGTACTTATTTAGTTTAAAAAAATAGGGCATGTTATTTTTAAACAAACAATGTTGTTTACAGTAATTCTCGCGTGGGAGTGATCTTTTCTACCGGATAAAAACAACTGCAAAAATAACTTAAGCCCTTTGCTAAGCCGCAATTACTCCCAAACCTTCACATACCTCTTGATGTGGACCAAATGGCATAATTATTCTTTGATATTATGTTCCTCGATTTGATACATCTTCACTATCAACACCTCTCCTTCCGATATCCTACGATCACTCACCGCCCTTGGGCATCTGTGTCGCGTCTCTCCAAGTTTATTTCAAATAGAATTGCAGGACATTTATCCGTCTCTTCTACGTTCCTCGGGCGAACTACGTCTTGGAGCATCCCTTCCGAGTTCACCCCCCACCTCTCCTTTCGGTCCCCCACTCCCAACGTTTCTGTTGTCGCGATTTTCAAGCCACGCTCATTTCGTGCCTCAACTTAATAAAGTCTTAAGGACGAACATCGGGACGCGGAAGGCGGTATTTCGAAATTCCTGTAATTGGGATAGAGAGTGAACCTAACTTTCTTCTCTTCAGCGCTCGAAAAAAGAACGAGAGAGGAGCATCTTTCGTGTAAATAAGTTATTAATTATTTATTTAATTTTTCAACCTTTCAATGAACGCGATGTCCGTGAATATGTTAATTAGGCGGGTGACTGGGCGCGAAGTCTGGTGGAGGATTTCGGAGTGAGGGAGTGGGGCTGTGCTGAATGTAGCGTAATTGCAGACCCAGTGATTCTTCTTTGGGAGTCCGAGGCACTTGTCGCTTTTCTCCAGATGTCGGCACTTCCAAGGAAGGGAGAGAGGGCGGGACTTCGTTCGGGAACGACGATGCGACAACCGGGGGTGGNGGGGGGGGAAACTCGTCGATTCTGAATAGAGAAATTTGTTTTGAGATAGTGCTCCTCTGCCCTTAGCTTCTGACTTCTTCGTTCATGTGTTGTATAGAGTTGTAATTCTGTATAATTCAATCGATAAACACATTTACGTATACTGTTTTTTTCGTTTCGTGAGACTTTTTATCTGTTTGAAAGAAGTAGTGCTTTTCTTTCTCTTTACATGTGCACACCATGAAACTTACTTTCGTATTGTCATGAGCATTGACCGAGTCGTGAGAACAAAATTAACTGAACGTACTGACACGTTTATGTAATACTACGTGTACAAGAAAGTAAAGAAGACGGGAAATTACCCGCATTCCACAACACAAACTATCTCTGCTTTTTCTCTTCTCTGTACGATCAGCAAACAGGTGGACTCCTCCGCGTGACTATTATCTGCAAAACAAAACGCTGCATATCGTGACTGAAACAAAAGGAATTGTCACTTGATTTCTACGACATCGGGGCGATTTATGAACACACTTACCGCGGAAGCCAATGTTTAGACTTATTAGAGTTGGCAAATTCACTGCCATCACCCTCTAAAAAAATGTCTTCTTTTAGCAGCAAACACGCGCTAGATATGTATGTCCATTGATATATCTCCTTTCCTTTCAGTTGTGTTTGTGAGCATGTATTTATGCTTCATATATGAGTAGTACTAGAAATAAAATAAACATCGCTTTAACATTGTGGGGGATGAATATTTAATGTAGTCAAATAAATATATTTTTTTAATTTAAAGGAAACCATTGTCACTTTCCTATTCATCATCGTCTTTCGAGAGACGCGTCTTACGCAGCACTTCACGCTTGTTGCTATACACCTACGTATTGATCAGAGCTCACGTGACTTGTTTTGTTTGAAATGCCGATAATCGATTGGGGATGATCGACTTTCAATTATGCATTCAGGTCGTAGAGGGAAACAGGTGTCGCATTGATTTGAGTATGCAGTTAGAAATTAAGTAATGAAATGAATTTTGTTTGCTCTAGTGAATGGCCCGCATAAGATTTGAAACAATTTTTTCACTTAACGTTTTCTTTCATCCCTAAATCACATTCGTTCTTGCGATTTTTATCATATTAAGGCGTGTATCGTAATATATACAGGAAGCTAAAGTATATTGTGTAAAAATTAACACATGACACGTATTGGAAATGGCTTCATCTCAACGCTCTCTCAAGGTACGTCTTTAAACCCTTTCAGAAAATCCTCTTTCACGCTGACACATTGGACATCGTTGACATCTTTCATGGTCTCCCCTTTTGTCCTTGACTGTACCAATAATAATTACGATGACAAAGACTTTATGGTTGACAGTGGCATGGCGCGGAGACGAGAAGGGATGAAGAGACACTCTCTCCCTCCTTCATGCAACTACGTCGCGCGTCTTCCTTCAAGGAAGCATTGGTGCGTTCAACGTTCGAACATTCCCAATCAGTCCTTTCTCCGCAACTCTTTTGTCGTCATCGTTACGGTCATGGATTCATTCTAGTTGCTATTCGCTTTCATCACTTCTCCTCTCTTCAGTGTCAGAGGTTAGCTCGCGTGTTTGTTCACACCGTTCTCGGGATTCGTCTTTTATTCGATGAAATCTTACGTAATTATTAAATATGAGATTATGATCGTTTTTGGCATTTTTTCCTTTCATTAATTACGTCACGCTCTTGGTGGGTGGGGGTGGGGGTGGCGAAACGGGATGGTTCGTGATGTGGGGAACCGGGGGTATTTTAGAAAACGTGCCGGTTCATTTGGTACATCATAAATGTAAAAAAAAAAATCTCGATTGACGCAAATTTTCGTACAATGAAAACAAGAGTCTTATGGTCCCTTCCTTTGGTATAGCATGATGGAGCATTACGCGGGTTGTGGTGATGGGGACCAATGTCCTCGAAGATTACTTGACGTAATTTATGAGCGATCCCCATATGGAATTAAAATATCCTATATTTTTCTTTAATGTGGTTCAAATTCAAAATTTATATTCTAAATATACCATTTTTGTTTCATGTTTTATTTCATACGTTTTTTTTTTCGTCTTTGCTTTTGTATTGTGACGCGTTTTCGGTTCTCTTGCCTCCGCTGTGTAGTCACCGACCGCAATGGCGTCTCCTACAGTGGGACGAGCGCCAAACGTGGTATTGAAGGATGGTGACAGCGACACAGCAAGGCATTCGTTGACGAGATGAACGGGGTATGAGAGAGAGAGAGAGACAGACTGAATCCGATCGCGTGGGCGCACGCCCAGATCCGCCACCTCCCTCGCCTTCTCCGATTGTCAGCGACGGCGACGACGTAATGGCGGGGTCGATGGTGCGCGGGCGGAGGGCGAGAGGCGGCTGCCAATGCGGTATCGGCCAATAGTCGATCGAATGCTCCCGATCGGCTCGCCCAACCCGATCGGAGCGCTCCTGCGCGACCCGTGCGCGCCGCAACCCGTCGAACAGCGAGTCTCCGCACCGCCTCCTCGCCTGTGCTGCGACGGCGCCGGAGCCTCCCGAAGGCGGCTGCTGGTGGCGTAGCGCGCCAGGCGCCAGGACGAAGCCGGGTGGTGCAGAGGAGAAGTAGCGGGGAGCGTGCGTCGTGGCATCGACGAATGACACGCGAGTGAGGCTGTGGTGACGAGAAAGGGATCAGAACGCACGCGAAAATATATAGTTATTTTTGGTTTGGGTGAAATATTTTTGAACGTTCTATAACTCGACGATCAGAACAATTATGGTATCTGAAATTAAAAATATAAATGTTACGAAGCGTAATTATACCGCTGCATTAATCTCATAGCTGAATTTTATACTGTATCTATTGATAAGATGGTCGTAAATTAACTGCGTGGTATTGTAAATATATTTAACTGGCACTAGAAAGACATTGCTGTAATATCATATTTACTAAAATATACTATTTATTCTTAATTGTCTATTTATACCCTTGACGCTAGTCGTAGTATTTTGTTAACTGGTTGAAGGACTCCAATGAGTTTCCACGAACGTGCTCTCGGAAATAACGTAGTTCGTCAGCAGCATATACTTGCCATACACGTGATGTGTACTTGCGTGAAGATGATTTCGCCGGGATGCCAACCCTTTTGGACGAGAGGGCGTAGTCAAGCCATCCCTTTTACGTCTTTCCCACTTACTCTCTAAACCCTTCTTCTCATTAGGGCTGTTTTCGCTACAACGCATTCAGCTGTTTGGACACCCCTGACGTTGAGCGCAAGGCGGCGTCGACGTCGTCGTCGGTTGCGAAGAGGTGGGGGGGGGGGGCGCAAGGCACAGGGAGGCGGTTCGTTCGTTCGTTCGTTCTATCGGTCGAGATCGAAGGGGATATATAGAGATGTGTAGCTGCCGGTTGCCGCTGTCTCCGCTTTTCCTCCTTTCGTTGCCGCTACCGCCTTCGATTTCTGGCATCTTCTACCACTTCCGCTTTCTCCGCCATCCACCCCCCTCACCCCGTCCCTCGGAATGCCTAATATCGTATTTCCATGGCGATACACAACCATTCCTAAAACCAATGGGGACTTGCACCGCCCTTGTCGGCTGCGGAGAAGGACGCAAAGTGTTGAGAGCGGGGGGCGGGTGACGGAGGGAGGGGGAGGAACGAACGGCTTGAGAAGGGGTTGAAAAGGGGGGACGAGCGAACATCGGTCGGCGACGGCGGGGTGCTTGTGTGTGTGTGTGTGTGTGCGCGCGCGCGCGAGGGACGTCGGAGGGTGAAAAGGAGGCTCTAATTAGTTATCAAAGGGGTTTTCCAGGCGAGCGCTGAGGGAAGAAGGGGGTTGTGGAGGAGGCTGCTTGCCCGCTGTCGTCGCCGTGGTGGCTGGCTGGCTGCCTGCCTGCCTTCAGAAGGCTGCTTGCTGCCTCCGGTCGCCCAATATCGAGTAGGACCCTCTCTTCGGCCATCGGTCAATACAACGGCGACCGCCGCCTCTTACGTCTCCGTCGTCGCCGCCATGCGCGAATCCTCGTCACAGAGCGAACGCTGTTTCCAAAATCGCCCGGCAGCTCTTTTCCATTGTCCTTGATGATACTCTGCCGAAACTGTTTCAGCGGCGAATGGAGGCTCGCGGCTTGACGTCTGGGGAGAGGGAACGTCCGTCGTTTATTACACCGTCATCTTCCTACTTGTCCGACGAAATTGCAAACCTCAGATTACGAAACAATTCTTCCGATCGAGTTCTTTTTTTGTGATTATTAATGTAGTACGAAAAATAATGATACATCTCAAAATAATTATAAAATACACCATAAACATATGTAGCACAAAACGTGATGTATAGCATACACGGTGAGGAGTAAATGGAAAAAAAAAATGTGATTCAGCTTATAAAACACATCTTTTTCTCTTCGGGTGAGATTTCATGCTCTTTTCAGGCTAAGAGTAGCAGACATGTTAAGACGCATTTTACGACGTAGATATCTCATCCACCTGTTACATTTTTACTTTCTCACGTATATAGAAAATATTCTTATTGTAAAAATTTTCCATCGCGAGATTTGTCAGGAGAGAGGAGATTTGATTGAAGTATTCGGTTTGGGTTTTTCGGGGGGACATTTTTAATAAGCTCACTTGGAATACTCATTCATTCCTCAAAAATTTATTGCATTCTGATGTCTGTATAATCCGTTATCCCACTTTTTCTATACACAATGAGAGACTCCATGGATTATTTCTTTAGTCTTCGCAGCGGAAGAGTGATAACGAGATGTCACTAATGAAGCGAATGGCCAGCGTCGTGCTACGTCTGCTTCGAGGAGTGATCTAGCATAGCTTCACCCATTCCGGACGGCATGGCAAAGACTACTATATCCGGTGGAAACGTTAACTTTAAGCAGTCTTTCTTGCAGCTAAAGATTAGAGATCAAGCCCTTTGTCATTGTTGGGGTATCAATTACTGACGGTTCTACGAATCGGGTGTTGTAGATGGCAGCAGTAAGATTCTGCTGACGCGAGTAAAATGACCACATGTCTACGAGAGGAAGAGTCTCACATTGACTTATCGACGTTCACAAGATCTTTGCTTTCGCCACGAGTTCTCTAGATTCGAATCGTCGAGAAGTTATATAAATCTTCGTTTAGGATCCGAGAAAAAATACTCGGCCACTTCTGGGCCACGTGACGACCTTGAAATATTCCTGCAATCGTGTTTTAGTCAGCTATTATTATACTGAATCCTCGATTGCTAATTTCTTCTCTATATTGCGTGTTTCCGGCAACTCATCGAATGGCTTGGGCTATTACAGTTCGGTATAGTGGACGCTCGTAAACGCCAATTACCTTTCTCCGATGGGCTTTTCAGTGAGAGAACTTTATACTCGGCATATAAGCGATTGCTTTGTATCGATTAATCAATAAACTGAAGCAACTAATTTTGCTCTTTCTTGCGTATAATTTTTTAGGTAAAATACACAAATACATCATATTGTAGTACATTGTTTAATTATGCCCGGTGCAGTTGTTTTCCTTTGTTTCTATATATTTTCTTGTTAATTACCCATTCGTACACGAGATCTCGTATTTGGGGTTGATATATATATATTTTCACACTAGTATGGTTGCTCAAATATGTTCTTTCTCCTCTGCTTAAATGGGAGTGAAATGTTGAGTGTGGCACTTTCTGTATCAATGGTTCAGTATCTTTGATAAAATTTGTATGACCTGCATATTTTCATTTGTACTTCACGAATTATGTATTTTGAGACAAAAATGTCTTTTGAACTCCAGTATTTGTGAAGTGCGTCGCCCCGTAATTCCGCCGACGATGCGATTTCGTCCAAGATTCTGTTATTCTCCGAGAACGATACAATTTAATGAAAAAGATTAATACGACAAATAAAATTCTCTAATCCAACCCACAAATACCGTGTAAACGAATACTATATTAATCGAGTAAGATTTGTGTTATTTCTGTATGTATCTAGATTTTTCTTAACTTAACCATTATTTTTATGAAGTTTGCAAAATAGAGGTTTATTGTGGTGAAAAACAATTAACTAAATATAGTTTCTGAGAGGATCGTTTCGGTACATTTTTAAATCTTTAGTTAATATTACCGATTCCATATTATTGTTTGCAATGCCGTAGACATCTCAGGGAACATAAATAAATGGAGACAAGGATATGAAATCTTTGAATCGGAAAAATTATGCAGTCACACGAAACATAAAAATGGTATGGACCAAAGACTAAGATTTGGACGTGTTCAATCCAAATTCTGAATTGCTCCAACGCCCCCGTTTTAAAAAAATCCAGTTTCCATATTTAAGGACTGTTTCTCGTGATTTAAAACAAATGGAGGGTGATAAAGCAATCCTTACCTCGGATTCGGATTAAGCGAGTCAAAATACATAAAAGGATACGCAGGTCTTGTCTTCGGATCTCGCAATTTTTTTGGGTGTGTGTGTTTTTTTTTGTGAGCCTGTGTTGTTAGCGAATACGGAAATATTGGCAATACAGTCCACGAATTTCTGAAATAGGTTTGTATTTTAGAAGCAAATCGTCCATTTAGCGTTAGTTCGTTCTTCCCGACATCGTAACTCATTCATTATAATTTTCGTAGACGTAGTGGATGAATGCGCTGTCAACCACGTGTGTCGGCTCCTTGTGTCGTCATGAACCTTCATTACGTCGTTGGTCGCGAGACGCGTTTCATCTTCTGCCTCGTCTTAGGGCGCGGCCGCCGCCGATGACACGGGTGGGCGGTGGGTGAGGGCGGTGGAGGGGGTTAGTGAAGGCGAAGGCATATTGATTTGCGATTTGCGTGGTCGGCAGCTCACGCATCGGGACTCGACGTTGCTGCCTTTCGCCAATCTCCGATTCCCTTCTCTTGTTCTCTCTTATACTCTCTTATTCCCAATCAACCAGTGCTTTGGTTCGAACATGAGAAATAATTACGGATAAGAAATATTTGATTTTTATGTACCACACAATTTAAACCCTTGATGTATTTAATCATCATTACGTACGAGTAAACAGTAACTTGATGGATTTTTTTTTTCTTTTTGGAAATATCCACTCTTTAGACGTTTAAGTCTTAATTATATTATCTTGGCAATGATAGCGATAACTTCGGAGAGTATTTGGAATCTAAACTTGAAGGACCAGGCACATTATTAAGGAATAAAATTCATACTGTCGCACTCAGAAGAATGTCATGATCACGTTACAATTAAATATAAACGTTTAAAACTACTTGTGTAACATCCAGCAAGTGATACATAAAACCATGTTTTCAATTAGCGACCAGCGATGGATTTCAGTCACGCGCTTTGTTGCCGCGCGTATCACTCCTCTGACTGGTAGATTTTTGTCAGCTGTGAGTCCAGCCTGTTGACTGGCAACAAAGCGCGTGACGAAAATGCACCGCTGGCCGATTATCCAAAACATGATTTAATGGTGTTAGTAAGTTTTTTCTACAATTCCTTTTTTGTGGCATCTACAGCAGTTCAAAGTGAGGGGTCTATAATTTTAAAAAAATCCGATAATACCATAGCGTCTCCCATGCAAATAAATATTTATTTATACAAAATTACTGTTTAATTCTTATCTATTCACAAGCACATCAGGCAAATCTTACGTAACATTAATAGCATATCACCGTTTTTCTGGGGTAAGTTTTCACAAGAATACGTTCTCAACATTAATGTAACGTAATCCCATAATGTTCTCCTAACCTAAAAGTAATGGTAAGTATATGTCAGATTGTCGTGTCCGAACTGCCCCCTCCCCAATCTTGAAAAACATTACTAAGAAATTTCTCGAAATGTGTTCGTCACCTCTAGAGTTCCTCGTTCCACAGGGGTAGACGACCTCTGGTCACAGTAATTGTCCTTGAATTTCCCAGAGCATATGTCGGCACCGCCTCCTCCGCAAACCACGATGCAGCAACTTTACCGACAAAACACACTCGCCGCGCGCAGGGTGGACCTCGACCTCCGGAAAACCGTCTGGTTTCCTCCTCCCCAAATTCTCTTCCGATTCCCTTCCGTTGAGGTTTGCGAGAGAGATGCAAGCGGTGGTCAATGGAGATTGCCAAGGAAGTGAGACGGAGAGCGTTGCGAATGTGAAGCCTGAAACAGTGATCGACTGTGTCTTTATCAGCTGCGAACCTCACCACGGATGAACATCAGTTCGATTCCGACCACGTCAGATTACGTATTCGCTGTGAGATTTTGATCGCGAGCATATGCGGAACTGGGAGCAGTTTCTGAGGCGGGGTCGTTACCTAGATAACGTGGATATAGAAACTCCATGTACACGTCCCAATGAATCTCTACGAACACACACGTCTGACCATGTAGTAATACGATACATTCGTAGTACTATTTGCAACAGCTTGTCTCTCATTCTTCGGATTACGAGAGACCCGTAGCAACAAGTAAGATTTCTGTAAAGGAATAACTCCTCGTTTTAAACGTCCGTAAATCTGTACTTTACTCAAATTTCTGGCGTGGGCATCAGAACTGTTTGGCGTGGGTTCGATCCCCCCACTAGTTACGCAAATGTCGATACCTTTCTTCTCTCTACAGTACAACGCCTATCCATTCCTATTTCTTTACCCCAAAACGTTGGAAGAAACATCAGTAGATTCAATGGTCCAAACCTCACCACCTAATAATGAAAGTATTAAATGCATAAGGTTCTGAAACAAAAATATTTTTTTAAAAGTGAGACAAGCTCTTGAAGTGGGAAAGTAATCAACATCGTAAGGTGTGAACGAGGAGACGAGAATTACAAAAAAAAACACGTCCCCCCAAAAGTAGTGGATAGTTGGTTAACTTGGAGCTTGAGAGACGTGATGTACCTCTTACCCATCCTTGAACATTTTTTACCCTTTTGCAACCCTTGTGCAGGTTAATTACGAAGGGCGAGCAAGGGGAAAACGCGGTTAAACGGAAAGGGAAGTGGGGATGATAGGGGCAAAAGTTCGCGGTGGTGGCGAAGGTGGACGAGAGATGAAAACCGTTACCACTGTACGCGTTCGTCCGTCCAACCTCGAAACCAACCCCTTCTTCTAATCACCGACTACGAGGGTTTTTTTCTCTCTCTCTCTCTCTCTCTCCTCACTGCATCTCGTACTTTCCCCCTCGCGAATCTTAAATTCCAAGCAGAGGTCTCGAGGGGGTGAAAGATCGGCGATCCGAAGGGATGTAGGTGGGTGTACAGCTGGATAAAGACATTTTCTTAACCAGGAGTCTGGAAAAAACGGTGTTGTGGGGAGGGGGGGGTGGAGTCTCCGATTTTTTTCTCATTCCTTCTCCCCCTCGGAGTTAGTGTATTTATTACCAGAGTGTTTGGAGGCGGTGCGCGAATGGGCGTAAAAATGCTGGGAAACGAAGTTCTACCCTCGAGGTAGCGCCCTCCCCTCCCCACCTCTCTCCATTTCCTAGTCATCTCATTGGAATTCGCTAAAAGAATCTAAGAGAAGCGTGTTCTTACCGTACGTTACGCAAGCGTGTTACAGTTGAATTAAGGATTAATTTATGTAGGGGAAAACCTAAATTGCATTTTGTGGAAGGGTTGTGGCAAGAAACTTTTATCCAATTTTGTTTCTGTGATGATGTAGAAATAATGTATTATTTTCTATCTCGAAGATGTCGTGCAAAATTACCATGGAAATATGATGGCATATCGTAATATCATACGATTTATAAGAGATGTCATTTTTGAAACTGTGCGTCCTCAGGTATTCTTTTGATGATGATATTCTTTTATTACCTTTGAAACTAAGGTATTGTTGTTTTTTAGATTTAGTTTTTTTTTAAATTCATTTATGTATTTCAGTTCATAGATTCATATCGCTCTTCTTAGTTTTGTATCGGCATTAAAGTCAGAGAAAGTAATTGTTGGCAAATGTTTGAAATACTTGATACTCTTATATTCACTTTATAATATTCCTTCATTAAAAAGACATAAGTTCGTGCTAATATGTCAAGCAAATGAGGAGAGATTTATCTCTGTGTACTCGTGTATGAAAACACAAACACTGGCCTTTTGTCTCTACCATTTTATCCAATCTATTGTATGTATTGTATGCGTGCTGTAAATTATCGGTCTCCCGATGTCTTGACACTGCCTTGTCGATGAGGTCCGACTATCGCCTTCATGAATAATGCACACCCATTTGATAAGCATCGGTTCGAACACGGATGTTGTCGTCTGTTGCCGATAGGAGTGCTCCAATCGATTTCATTTTAAACTGGATTGACGACCTCCTTTTCTAATATGGTGGTTGGAGTATTATTTCGTTCAATAATATTTTTCATTGTGGATATTCCAATACAATTCCATGGTAATTGTATTTCTAAAAATTTAGAGATGAAAATGATTATTAGTTGAGAGAATATAGTTACGAGTATGAGCAATTGTGTACCTACTTGTACGAAGACCCGAGACGGAAGTGTTTTAGGAGTCCCCTCATCTTTAAATCACGCAAACGTGTTTTTTTCGGTAACAAGTGCATATCGATCGCATCAGTGTAATTAATACATTGATATTTATTTTACAATAAAAATTTTACATTTTTTAAAAATTTATAATAATTTCAATTACTTTTTACTTTACTGTATTAAAAAGTTTAGAGTATGTTGGTGTCCAAACTTACGTATTTTTATGACTTTTACTTATCGATTTAGAGACCGCTAACAGGTGGAGACCCGGGTCGGACTGTCTCCTCCGTCCCCGTCTATGTACGCTACTGAGTAATAATAATAATAATAATAATAATAATAATAATAATAATAATAAAAATAAATTTATTGTAAAAAAACAGTACAAACTGCGTATGACCACGTGGAGGACTAATTTACTCTCCGGAAGCAAGCAAGGGACCATCCCATCAATTCCGATCAAGGGTCCTAAGGCAGAGGCGGATTCAAAAAAATTCAGCAAAAATTCCTAGATAAGATAAAAAGTTAGCTGCGAGTATGAGTATGAGTGTACTTTTCCTTATGACATTGAAATTATTTATACCCATTGTAAAATATAATTATTCATCATGCAAATACGTCCATAGTAAAAATAACATTAGTTCCAATGTAAAGCAAACATCCTAAGCTGTTCTATGTCTTTGCAGCGAAAGAAAAGTAATGAGATGCAACCAATGGAGCGAAAGCGCTCTATTATCTTATATCTGCTGCGGGAGGTGTCTTAGCTTAGCTCCAACCATTCCAGACCGATGACAAGACTGCTCCAACTTGTGGAAAAGCTAACAACAAACAGGCACTGTTCTTTCTGGCGAAGGTTAGATATCGAGTCCTTCATTAATAAATCAATTACTGACGGTTCTACGAATCAGTTGACGTAGACATTAGCGTCCAGACGTAAACTCACTAAGATCCTGCTGACACTAGCAGAGCGCCCTCGTGTCTTCAACGAAAGGAAGAGACGGCAATATCGTAATACTGACATTAGCTCTTCGACTTTCACGTGGTCTCTAAACTCTCCCCCCCTTTTATTTCGTTGCGAGCACTGAAGCTTTATGTTATTGAAGTCATCTTCAGAATCGTAATCGCAAATTTAATCCGTACGGAACATCTTCCGAGGAGACAGAAAAACGTGTTCCGTTTCGCAGACCACCGCCTTCGTCACCCCCCTCCGATGGCGCGCTGCAAAACTTACGACTTAAGGAACAAGAGACCGAGAGGAAGACAACCACGAAAGATTCTACTTAACTTTGCGTCCCCATAGCCCCCGAAGTTATTAAACCCCCGGCACCTTATAGACGTTATCCCCTCTCTTCTCCACAGGTCTTTCTCCGCTCTACCTCCCTCCATCCAGTTTCGCATCCAAGTTGTGATGCGAGTAAAATTATACTATTTGTCGTTCATCGTATTTTAAAAAAATGTGTTCTACTTAAATAAAAATAGTTTCAGTGATGTCGTATAACGTTTAAAAAAATAATTACAATAATTAGAACAAATTTATTTCCTATTTCACCTAAGGCGAATAACTTAGCTCATATTTGAATGCTTAAAATCTGTATGTTGTCCCGTGAAACAAATTGTTCTTCTTGCGAGAAACACCCCCTTCCCCCTTCACACAAGTTGGGTACAAATCCTGATCGTCTCCCTTCTCTCTCATATCCGTCTTTATAGTGTTTCGAAGGTGAACGCTGTGGCGGAATTAAAAATCAAAATATATTGCCGGAGCCAGCGACTCCGCATAACACTTGATAACCGAAGAATATTGCCACCTTGTCACTGGTGTATGAGAAGCTATTGTTCTAGCTTATAATACGAAGGAACGCAAAGGAGGAGGGGAAAGTTGGGTGAGGTAGAAGCAATATATTGAAGGTATGTTTTGAGCTCCTGTGTATTTCTTGGCGCGAGAAAGAGCGGGAAATTGGGCAGCGAAAAAAAAAAAAAGATAGAAGGGAAGGGGTACATCTCCAAAATCGGGAGGGCGGTTCGCAGGGCTGCGGAAAAATTCGAAACATGTTCGAGGGCAGAGTATAAGGAAAAGTTTGCTCGCCAAAGACATCCAGGATATTCCGAAGCGGCGGAGATGAAAATAGATTGGAATGACAAACATCCCAACGCCAAAGGGAACACATACGTCTCGAAAGCTACGATGCCAATTTGCGTGTCGAGACTGGAGTTTATTGAGGGTAATTAATTGAAAGGCAATTATGCGGAATATTTTGGGATCGCGCGGTGAAAGACAATGCGAAAGTAATGTTGTTGGGTTTTTTTACTTCATGTTTGAATTGGGTTACGAGAAATGCTTCTTCTCTGTCTCATTGATCTATGTGCGTAAACGCTAGGAATCTCGAAGGTGACAGACCCGTAATTTTTTTTTGAAACGAAATTTATTTTAAGCCCTTAATTTAACAAATAATGTTAGTAAAAATTGTTTTACTAAAAAATAAATCCGATCACTCGAACCAAAATATATAATCAAGAATTAAAATTTTTCTTTTCCAAAAATATTATTTTTCTTCGAGGAAATGGTTATAAACCAGATACAATTACTCTCTGAGCTACATAAATTTTTGCGTTTCACTTTCGTAACCTCACTTTCTTTTCTTGCCTGTTTCCTTCTTCTTTCGTGACCGCATTGTTAAATCTCTTTCCACATCAACGTATATAGACCTCCTACGCAGCGCATTCCCCTCCTGCGTCAGAATGTCCGCCGAAGAAAAAAAAAAGAGAAATATCAAGGGCATGTAGTTGACAATTCTATGTGTGTCAATTTCATCTAATCCAGAACTAAGACGCCAACATATGTGGCTTCGTTCTATACCATAGCGTCAGGGAATGTAGCTTTTTGGGTATATTTTTGTATCAGATTTTCTTAGCCTTACAGGATGCAGTGTTGTGGTATTCATTCTGGACATTAACTAATGCTTGTTTTTTTTCAGTCGCTTTCTTTATTACCTTTACCTAAGCAAAATGGAAATCCCTCGCGATTTTGTACAATTTAGGGAAGAAAAAAAAGAAACGCCTGGTGCGTCAGTCTGAAGCGGCAATGCAGATCGAGAACCTGTGTGGGGGGTAAAGCGAAGATTTTTTTTATCCCGCCTCAGAATATCTCTCCCCCATCTCAAACTCGTAGTACCACCAACTCCTCCATTTTTCCTCCCCAAAAACGCGGTGTTCTGCGCTTCCCCTTCATTTCATCTTGCCGTGCCTTCAATTTTTTTGTACCTCCATCATTCATACCGCTCTCCATCCCTTTGTGGAGGAAGAGGAGCCCCGAGGAGGGAAGTGCGAAGGCGGCGCGATCGCCCGATCCGATGCGGAACGAGAATGCACGCGCACGGCGTTATTCGCTTGTTGAACTTGCGGGAAACAATCAGACAGAATACAACGTGGGATCGAGTTTTGCTGCGGAATTTGTTTCGATATTAGAACTTTCTTGCGAAACGATTTTGACGGCGGGGAATTACGTTTCTGATAAAAACATTTGACTTTTCAATTTTAATTATTTGTTGTGGCATAAAGTAACGAAACGAGATGTAATAAGGAATCTTGGCATGTCGACATTTGTCTGAATACATTGTGACGACCTTTCAAATAATGTGACAAGAAATTTAAGGTAAATTGAGAAGATAAAAAGAACATTAAATAAATTATTTGAGACGTGATGTTATTTATCATTATCGGTTGATAATGAATAAACAAATAAGAAAACGTTGAATTGAATATGTTTCTTTTTAAATGAAAACAAGACTGAAATACGGAGGCGGAATCGTTGGCTTTGCAGGTGCTGTCCACGCCGCACAAGGGATGGGCGTAGGCTCTTGCCGTTTCCCCGTATCGATTCCATTTGCAGTCGGAAGCTGCCTCGATGAAGGCCATTGCGCCATGAAATATCGCCGCGTTGATTTGGCCGCGCTGGTACCGGAGGAGGAAGAGGTAGGGGAGGGGGGTTGGAGTGTGGTGCGGGGGGTGGGGGTGGGGGATACGGTGCACGGTGGTTTAGATAGAAGAGTTTTACTCCCGGCCATGATTTTTAAATGAATCTAATGAATACCCTGCAAAAATATATTTAGTCAAGAAGTCACGTAGCGATCCCGGAAATGCTGAGCGATGCGCTTCTGAGTCTGACATATAAAACCAAAATGGGAACTGATAATTTTGATTCTGTAGAAAATAATCATAATGTAAAATTATTCTACCGATGAGAATTTGGAAACTTCAAAATTGAATCGACATTCTTCATTGTGCGCACATTTCGAGATTTCAAACTCTTGTATACGAACTAAATGATAATAAATGATCTTCCAAATAAATCTACTGGATTGAACTACACGTACTTCCCGTTGTGTGAAGCATTCTTATTAGAAAGTTAATTTGTTCTTTTGAGAATGAATTATTGATATGAAAATATTATTTAGGATGAACAGTGACACCCATTTCTTGCTACTAAAACATTATGAAATAAAGGAATTTTTTTCTGTAGAATTTGTTTATGCGTGTAAAAAATGTGGTTTTGCGTTTTTGTTCCAGAAACAATATTATTTTTTTACTTTTACTATTGTGCATGTTATGTTGGATTTTGTTTAGTTATTTGTTTGATTCTATTTCAGTTTGGGCGTTGTGGTGCAGACGATATTCTCGGCTGAGAATAAGGGGTACACCACAAGGAAAAAGTGATTTTCCCTCGACTATATACACAACAGAGCGCATCCCAAATGAAAAAGGTACCGACATACAGCAACTTCTTCAACAAGGGGTGCTTCCAATATGTTGTACGCATTCTGTTTATCGGGCCTTTTGCACTTTCTTTGGGCGTTGGAAAATTTGCTTTCTTCCTCACACACTTCAGAGTAATCTCTGTGATATTTCTTCCGCACAAACATTGGTCCCATAGTTTCTCTTCCGTTTCTTAACACTGTGTGTTTTTATTATTACTTTCCTGTCACCGTTTGGATCACTTTTGTTCATTATTAACAAAACCCTGTTTTAAAAGAGTGTTAATGTGCGCTTGGCCATGCTTTGTACATTTATCAGCATTGATTAATATATAAAGGATAAAACTTTCCGTCCTTTAAATAATTCATTCTTCCTGCAACTTATATTACCCTTTTATTTCTGCGGAAATGTTGAAGCAATAAAATCTCGGGGTTAGAAAGTGTCCATAAGGATTCAGCTATGTCGACACAACAATGCGAAACAAAACACGACCCGGTGCCCATGCATGCCACAAGAGACAAATGAAAGGCGCATTACGCACGCGTGTTTGCAAAAAAATTCTTTTTTTCTGCTCTTTGTGAAAATCACTCTTTCCTTGTGGTCTATTTTAGCTCCGTGATTTTTCCCCTCTCGCGTTTTTTACACTGTCCTCACGCGAGCTCTTCTCGAGCGACGGTGGAGGTCTCTGGTGGTGGTGTTTGGAGTTGGTGTCGGAGGGTGATGGTGTTGGTTTGGTTCCTTGAATTTGGTGGCAGATATGCGAAGCTTTTAGCAGCTGCAGAAACGTCGGCGAACAGGAAATGTGTTACGCAAGAAATTGCTTTACAACTGCCTCATTTTCATAAAACACTAAAAGAATAGACCGCGAACAGAAGGGAATATATGACGTACAACGGTGTTGGACACGTTTGTGCGTACGTAACGTCCTCTTGGTTCAACAGTATTCTGGCGTGCATTTCTATCTTGACACCCAGATATAAATATATTGTCTTATTATAGTTCCAAAAGTTACACTGCATTTAGATTCCGGATGTATCCTTACACGGAGTATCATCTAGTTCGCTTGCGTTACGTCACATACCGGATCTTGTTTACAATTTTATTTCTCGTTATATACACGCCGTATATGAGAAGGTAGACCTGTTCTGCTTTCCATTTTCCTGAATATGTTGAAATGTGGAGCAGCGATTATAAACTAGTATTTAAAATGTCTTGACAAATTTTGGAACAAAAAAGAGAATAGGTTCTTGTGAAACTTCTAATTAATCATTCTTCTTTATCATGTCACGATAACATAATTAATAGTTGCTAGTGAAATATGATTGGTTTCAGTTGATTTGTAGTGAGTGAACATAAACCCATGAGGAGAAGAGATTCTCTCGAAATAAAATCGATATACGAGTGAGTTGTAAGAATAAAGAAGATAATACTTCATATTTATTTTGAATCTATTATTCAATGTACTCGTGTTTTAAAATTTTGAAATATAGTGGTCTAAATCATATATTATTATTGTATGTCGTATCCATATTATAGTACTACTCTTAATTCTTGAATTTTATTTTTCGAAATTCATTTGTTTAATCGCATTGTCATCACAACGTAATAGAGTTGCTTCTTTTCTGTTATTTGACCACTTTCTGGAGTGTCGAGTTCCCGGAGAGTCCGAAACGTTGTAGCCACGAAGTGTGGAGTCTGTGCAGAACATACGAATCGCCGAAGCTTTCCCTTAAATCTTCGCAAAAAGAAATATTGCGGTATGGAAAATAGTCGGTGATCTTGGCGGTCCTCGAATGTATATTATACCAGGCATGCTCTCCAGTCATTTTATGCGTTTTAAGTTATACAGCAGAACCTCTCAGTGAGATGGATAGATAGCGCGATGCGGACGGATGGCGAACGCCGACACAAGAACCGCGAACAAAAAAAACGCAACGAGAAATGTCCGGGTGGAATCATACCAGATGGTATTAAACTTAAGACGGAATGGCAAATCTTAAATTAAACATATGCAAATGTATATAAAGCTGTCATGCAGTTGTAGATTTTTGCTTCACCCTGCCGCTCTCTCGACGTTTTTTTTGTTTTTGTATCGAGTCTCTTTTTAACATGGAGCAGATCCTAAACACGAGACGATCGCCATGCGAAATGATGACGCGAGATCCAAGATGGCGGCGTCTTAAATCAAATCCGTCAATCGAGATGGCCTTGAGTGGAGATGTGGCAATTCGCGGAACTATATTTAGCGGAAGCTCAGCTATATAACCGCGGGGAAATAACATCAAATCGAAAGAAATGTACGTCTTTCGTTTGGATTTTCGATCTATAAATTAAAGGATGGATGACACGTTATTTATTTTTAATGTTCGGTGCTAGGAAGTCAGCGAAGATTTTTAAAACGTCCCTTCTCCAGAGTAGATGTCTGTTGCTTGTCTTTTTGGGTGGGTTTGTGTGGTTCCAGATGTAAACTGCGGTGTAATAAAAAGTGAGATTTTAAGCGAAAGTTTAATAGCCAAATCTCATGTGATTGACACGTGTTGATATTTTAGCAGCTACTCTTCAGTTGGGATTTTGACTTTTTAGGCGAAGTCATGGTACCTTGCAATGCATTGAAAGTTAGAAATTGTACCTGATTATTTTCTCCTAAATATAATGAATGATATGGCCATTACGAAATTAATGCACCCTGTTCTCTTAGTACTCATTAGTATTCTGTATACGTCTTAGTGTTATTAGTAATAGTCATTTCTGGGATTGTTTGCGAAATTCCAGCGACTCGATTTCTACGTATACTTGAGGATACTTGTCGTGTAATTACGGTAGGTAAAAATCCGTTACGAAGTTCAGAGAGACGATTGAAAAATCTATATTGAATTAGGTTGTTTTTCCTGTGAATTCCTCAAAGACTGGTACCCAGGCAATGGCACCGTGAAACTCAAAAGTACAAATAAACGCAAAAGTGCGGTGTAACACGTCACCTACTCGTACCTAGAATGTTATTTAAAGTTTACGGAGACGAATATTTAAAATCATGCTATAGTCCTCACGGCGAAAGAATAGTAATGAGATGTAACAATGGAGCGCGTTGTTGTGTACATGCTACGTGCGGTAGTCTAGCGTAGCTAGACCGCATGCTGTGGCACCCAGACAAAGGCCGCCATAACCAGCGGAGAAACTAACTACAGGCAACCTCCTCGCCACCGAAGGTTAAAGATCAAACCCTCTTTCCGTCATAGTTGGCATATCTATTGCAGCAGCTTCTATGAACAGGCTGATGTAAGCGGCAGAATCCGAACGATTCTACTGACACTGGCATGGGCTCCTCGACGTCAACACGGTCTTCAGACTCCTCCCTCATTACCACTCTTACTGTAGTTTTCGTATTTTCGATCAATTTGTCGAAATAGATGAGCTATTTTGAAAATAAAATTGTACTTATATTCGGAGATTAATATTTGGGTGATCCAAATTCTAAAGAATGAAAGTTACACATGAAACTATTTCAGTGCCTTCGCAATCTTTAAACCGTTTACATGGTAAATTTTCATTACTGAGCTCAAAGAAATAATTCAAGGTTTTCTCGATTTGTTTCATTATATTGAAGCAGAAGAAATGATTCGTAGTACATACATGATACAAACCTATATCTAAACACTTCTATTTTGTGAATTGCATCAAAATCGGGAGAGAAAAATAGAAATATAGATATATTTATTTCTCGGTTTATGGTGTAGAATTTATTTTCTATTTTATTAAGGAAGTAATCAAAGCGTTGTTGCATGATGATATTTTCAAAGTTAATTTCTGAGCTGAGATCATCGTTGTGTTAACTAGTCTAACATAACGTTTTATTCGATTATAAGAACCGTAAAAAATTTCAGGCGTTTAATTTGAACGATTGAAGATATTAACGTATTTGGCGTCTCACCTGGAGATATACGATGTTCATGACGCACTAGTGTCGCATCATCTTAAGAAGTGTCGAGTCTGTCTGTCTAATGGGCTGATAGGTTTATTGAAAAGACTCAATTTATTTTCTCGTTTTTTCCTCTAAATCTGTTAGTTTCTTTCAATTTTGTCAGATTTGAATTTTTTATTTTTTTCATCTCCCAGTTCTTATTTTCCTTGGAGGGAGGTTATTGAGGAAATGAGCATTTTTTAGTTCTTCACTAAAATTTAGTTCATAAAATACAGATTCAGGCAACTTCCTGATTTGTTTTTTATTTGTCAAGTTTATATAAGCAATAGATTTTACGAAAGAAAACACTTGCCAGCATGTTACCGTGGAGTCTAAGAGAGGTCCTCAATTCCAATCACCGGTGAAGAAAAGAGAGGTCATTCCTCTAACAGTGCTCCTGTCTCCGCTTAAATGCCTGGTTCCCTCCGCGTCGCACTGAGGTCGCTGGGCCACTGGGACGAACATAAAGCATCCCCTTTCCTTCTTCCACCGCCAATATCCCGCCGAAGCAAATAGACCCCCGATTTCCCTCGAGCTCAATTGAAAACGCTGTTCGGCATCCGCCGCCGCCGTTCGTGTAAATTTACCGAACGGCGCACCTCTGAATGAACTGCGAGCGCCAGTTGATTTGCTTTATAAATCGAATGAATGCCCTTTCCACGATATTGGAACAGAGCCGCCGATATCGAGATATTGATTGACAGCCTGCCGCCGCGTTGCGGTTGTTTGTGTGAGGGGTTGTGGAGCCATTGGTTTCGAGAGGTGCCGGGGATGACACTAGGGTTGACAGGGGTGAGGAACAAAGCTTCAATAGAAGTTGTTACAATAGTAAACAAATTTGATGACGCAATTGCCTTGTATGCCATTGATATTCACTCTCAACGCGTCTCGTATTACTGATAAGTTTATTGATAATCATTTTTTAAAACAAATTATTTTTCTTCTTTTTCCTGTTTTTTTAGTGTTATTTTCATGTGTCTTTTAATTAGTATTACGAAGCTTTAATGTTTGTTTTTCCTCCTTAGGGAAACAATGGAGTGTAGTAGATGTTGTTGGAGTGTAGCAGATCTAAAAAGAAAAGGAAACAACCAAAAGGTGTTGGAGGATATATTTTTCAGCTGAACGCTTTACTAATCGCAATCCTGAAACAATCTTTCCGCAGATTAATGTTTAAACCAATTACACTTGGGGTATGGCAATTCTGTATCAACATTTTTTCCTCCGTTTCTATAGCGTATAAGTAATTTCAGTTACAGTATTCCTGTATTATTAAGCGAGAAATTAATATGTATGTGGATTTCTAATATTCCATGAGAATATAAAAGAATACGCGTATTATGGATTCCAAAGAATGGAAATGTTTCGTATCATCTATTAACAGCATCTGCCGTAGTCCCCCGATCACTGACATCATTATGTGAGTTATTTCCACTTAAGACAAGCTCACGTTTGAATAAGAATCTCTAATTTTGTAGTATTGGGGGACTAGAGTGGAAAGAAATTTAAAAAAAAAAGATTTGTGGGAAGGAAATAGGTTTCGAATCATAAAGTTCCTTTATCCTTTTTTATGTGCATTAAGTTTCTATGTTCTCATTTAAATTATTTCTCTATAAATTATTTATTTTATGTTGATTGTTTCTGATCAAACAATTATGCAAAATTTCGTTCTACTTTTTTGTTATTTCATTAATTAATCCGAGCAATAGAAATTGTTGAACTTCTTTGGTATGCCGCGTACCATTTCCAACCTTTTGATATTTCCTTTTGATATATACCTCCCCCTCCTCTTTTTGTCGTGGCGCGTTTGAAAGGCACAAGCGGCAGTCAATTGAACCTGTTACGGCGTGTGTTGCGCCGATGTTTGAGTTTGTCTTTTCCTGCGCATCGACCCACCCCTTCTCCCGCGAGTGATTTGCGGCGTTCGCAATGGATTATGGGTCTCTGATACTAAAAATACTGCCTCTTGTTCACGCAAGAGAAGGGAATCGGTGATTTACGCCTGTGGAAATTGGTATTGGCGTGGCGGTTAAATTTTAATGTTCTTGTGCTCTGTCAATTAAAAATTCACTACTTCGCGTTATGTGCTTGCGGATGATAATATAATACTTGCGCTGCGTGTTTCCATGTAATTAATGTAATAGATTCCGCGTGATTGTATTCTCTGTGATATCAATACGTACAATTTTAATTATGAATAAATTATACTTTAACAACCATTTTATTTGTGTTTGGCTACAAGATTTTATAATACCTCTGAACGACTTATTGTTCTTAAGAAATTCAGCCTTTAATGAAGAACAGTGATAAACCCTATAGTGGCACGGTACGGAATTTTTCGTGTGATGGATCGTATTGGCGGAGTCTTTCTAGATTGAAATGAACCTTTTCTGACCTCCTTTTATCTCTTTTTTTTTCATCCAGCATTTTTCTCTTATAATTCATATTTAATTTCTCCCCATCAATTCCATTTGATACGTTCTTTCACTTCTCTCCGCCCATTATTATTTCACATATTTCTCTTCTCCATTTTTTTCATTGGAATAAAAATTATTTCATTATTTTCGACTTCTTTGATGATGCATTTATCTAGTTTCTTAGACGGAACGTATTGAATGTACTCTTGCATTTCCCCATTACTTTATTCGTCGTTAAATCACTCATCTTTATATCAAGTAGGGACGAATACAGGGGTGGGAGCTTTCAGACTTCAGTCACACCTCTCCCAAAAAGTCTTTGATTGTTTTTTCTTTTATCAAAAAAATTGTTTGTTACATATACCTTTGTATTTGGTTGTATAATAATTTCTTTCAGAATCGTTAATTGCCTTGCAATTACATAATCCTTTTACCATGTTTTTTACGTTCTNCACACACACACACCAAAAAAAAATCTGAAATTACTATTGAGGAGATTTCATACTTACTCTTCCTGTGCATTCCAACGAAACACTCATTCTTTCATCTCCTCCCTCTCGTCTCCTGACCACGAGATGCTACACCACACCCATCGGCAGAGGTGTTCTCTTGGAAAGGCTGGTAACGTTGCCAAAGGAGGGAGGGAGGAATGTTGCAATCTCTCCGACCTACGACCCTTCCCGCGCCCTTCTTCCCTATCGCTTCGCCAACTACCAATAAACAGTTTCGCGCAGATAAACACGCGGTGGAAACCAAACACAATGGAATAGAAAACAATTTTCTCGATGTCGGGAATTAATTCACAAGCTTCGTTGTGAACGGAGGCGAGAACGCAGCGAGTTTCTTGTTTACGTACCCGAGTAATGAGCAGTATGAGAAAGGTTATTTAAGACGATACAATGTAATCTTCATCACGGATCACATGAGATGTAAATGTATGCTTTTTCCCCCCGTATTTTTTTGCTTTAATTTTTTACTATTTTCTTTACGTAATAGAATTACGTGGAGCGAAGTGTAGGACTAAGTTTTGAGAGTCTCCATCACTAAAGACACTTGAATATATCTGACATAATGTCGCGATGACTAATTACAGTGCTATCAACGAAAGAAAAGCAAAATGGGGGGGGGGAGGACGAGGACTCTTTAAGACCACGTGAAAGTCGAGGAGTCAATGCCAGTTTAGCGAGATGGCTGACCCTTCCACTCGCTATAGGCACGTGGGTGTTCACTCGTATCAGAAGAATCTTAGTGAGTTTACATTCGGATGCTAACGTCTACATCAACGGATTCGTGGAACCGAGGGCTTGATTTTTAACCTTTGGCTGAAAGGACAACGCCTTATCAACGGTTTAGAGCAGGCGTGGCAGGTGTGGATACCGTGACATGCTGTCTGGAGTGGGTGCAGGAGTTATAACGTTAGGCCATCCCCTGCAACAGACATATGACAACACCGCGCTTTCGCTCTATTGGTTACATCTCGTTACTTTTCTTTCGCTGCGACGACTATAATATCGAAATTTTATCTTCAGTAGCATCATTGATGGTTGACACCGTTACCTGAATCTGCCTTAGTCTTCGTCAACCGAATTCGGAGTGGATAACGGCTTCGTAATAGTTTATAGAATCCGTTTTATCTCTCTGGAATGACAATGCAGTCCATTAGAGAATGAAGAGTGATCACCGACGAGTTTCTCATATCACACACGACCTGACTGCTAGCGCCTTCTCGCGGCGCCCATCGAGGTTATTGAATGGAGGGGCAAAGCAGGCGGAGTGCGCCGTGCGAAACAATAATTTCTGCGTTGACTTAACGGGTGGGTACGCATTACGGCGCGTGTTTGTTCTCCAACGTGTTTGCCTCTATCTGCGACGGAAGGGGTGCCGCCGTTNCGGGGGCGGGGACGGGGGCGGAAGGCGATGCTTGGCTTCTGATACACGTGCAGTTGCGCTCGCACTCTCTTGCTCCTTTTTTTAAAAAAAATTATTCACTCGCTGTGTATATTATCGTCTTGCTGTTGTTTCGATTGTCTAATTTATTTTATTTTTTTACAATTCGATGTGTATTGTTCAATTTTTTTAAGTAGTTCATTCCGTGAACATGGTCGTGATGATACGTTAGTTTCTATTAATTTTTTTTTTTCCTTCCTAAGAATAATCCCGGCAATTTGCTATGATTTATCCACGTTCTCTCCCCTTATCTCCTGTTTCCTCCTCTGCATTCCACCCTTTCTGTTATAACTGTGAGATGTTAGCTGATGTTCTGTAATCGCTTACACTAAGAATATTTTCCTTCTTATTACGTCCTCAACGACCCAACTGCTGCATTCCTCTGTAAATCGCCTCAGCAAGGGATTTAATTATCATTCAGTTAATTATGCAAAGACAGAAGTATTAGTTAGCTCACCTAGCCTTCTAGGGCTCGTTCCCCATGGTATCTCCGTTTCCTGTTGGTTCCTAATAAGGCAATTGAGATAAGGTTTGGTAGAGACGCCTCTGTCTCCCCCCTCCCCTGCCGTTCTGAAGATTATGCCTTCTCTAGTCGGCGTTTCCAAGAGCCCTTTCAATGGATCCGGGCTCAGAACCCGAGGAAAATCCTTACCCCCATTGGTTGGGTGTAAGACAGGGAATCAATGATATATACTCTACTTAACACGGGAGAAGGCGAAAATTAATTATAGTGATAGTGTTTCGCTTCAGGTTCTCTTTCGAGAATTCATTACCGAGAACGATGTTCACGTAGCGCTTACCGAGAAAGGGAAAAGAGATCGTATCCATCTAGATACATCAGTCGACAGATCTTCTTTTGTGTATTAATAGACTGCGGAAGGACTATCTTGAACAAACTCTATCGTTATTAACTTAATAGTTCATTGTCTGGATACTAATGGACTCATCCGTTGGAAGTATGGACTGAAAGCATATCAATCATCACGTATTGACCGGCTTACACCTTTGTTACTATTGTAACAGCGTTTATGAACTCAATACATCTCGATTTGCTCTGACCTCTTTTAGGTGAATTATTGAACTGATAATATTGTTCCCGATCTCGCTCTCTAATTTTAATGAACCCATCCTGGTTTATGAATATTTGTTATTTTGATGAGGTAGAGCGTAATCGTTTGATTGATCATCGCAAGAATATTGCATTAGTTAAAGGGACGCGTCACATATCATCGTGAATATTTGTATTAATACAAATATTTGTATTAATAGAATTTATATTTGACAATTTGTGATATATATATTCAGCCCAGTATTTTTTTCTTGTGTAAACATTTTTTTAATTTGGTGTATTAAGCATCTTTTACTAATTTATGGTGACAGAGATTGTATTTTTTTTCTATCTTCATAAATAATAATTAAATCAAAAAATTACAAAACTATTCAACGTTAAATCCGCCTCTGCCTTAGGACCCTTGATCGGAGTTGATGGGATTGTCCCTTGCTTTCTTCCGGAGAGTAAATTAGTTTATTGTCCTCCACGTGGTCATACGCAGTTTGTCCTGCTTTTTTGACAATATTATTTCTTTATTCTTTCTAATTCTATGGGATATTTCTGATGTTGGAAGTATGTTATGATTTCATCACTTATTTTTTGCCCCGTGTTGAATACGTTTTACTGAGCGGTAGCAGAAGTGTTCCTAATTTTTCGTAAACTCATTCTCTCCCATTCAACAAACGAAGGGGAGGTGGGAGCACAATAGAAGATAGATAGCCCTTCCCAACGCGAATCGTTGAATCGATAGAACAGTACGTATGCCTCGGTAATTTTCATCGCCACTGCTTGGGGCAATCAGATAGAACAAAATAATTGGCAGCACTTTTCGAGTTTTATCGCCCATGGGATCTAAAGTGTTTCGAGTGCAGAGTTCAGAGGGACCGGTGGCGCCTCCTGCCACGTTTTGTATCGACTGCTGTGGAGGAGTCGATTGTTTCGATTGGGGAAGTTCGAGGTATGTTGAATGAGTGGAGTTCGAATGACGGGTACTAAATCTTGAACGAAATCTTTCAACGGAAGTAAATCATCATTGGTTCTCTGAAGTTGGCATTATTTGATTGATACTGGCTCAATTGTTTCGGTCAGATCTTCGAAAACATTCTTCATATTAGTTTCAATTAGTTTGAAGTTCAAAGCATTTTTTTTTTCGAGCATTCACTGAGAAATTATTTTCAGTTCGTGTTTTGGAATAGATGTATTAATATATTTCGTAAAACGTTTTTTTTTAGCAGACCGACGAAATAATTTTCTCAAAGCATAATGTGAGTAAAATAGACTGGCACCTCATCAGTTGAAAACTAAATCATTAACATGTTCAGAGATAATGATAATGCATTCCTTGTCTCAAGTCTTGTTGTACGAATTCTGCGTGTTCTGAAACCAACCTATTACGATCTGTGAATAAATGTACACTTCATAACATGTCGTTTTGGAGATTTTAACGAAGTACTCACACGGTTCGTAATAATTATCCCCTCCCCCTGAAATGTATTACATTTGAAAATGATTGTAATACAGATTAGAAAGAAACTATCAAGATTCAAAATGCATCTTATACATCAAACACTGTAGTAAAGCCTCGTGGAAGACGAATCTTTGTCCATGAACTAAATGCGAGGAGTCGATTCGTTTACAATCGTGGAAAAAAAACCTTCTTCGTGATTCGAAGGTGGATGAACGAAACACCAATCGGAAATGTAGACAACACAATCATTAGGGTCAATGCAATGGAACCTTCCTTGTACAGTCTTACAGTCACGCATGCCGAAAAGACACGAGATCGGAGTTACACGTAAACGTGTGTAAGTGAGATAATTCTGTGTTCAGTGCTCCTCTTGAGAAACATCATCGCAGGCTTATTGAGGGTAACCGGAAACTCGGGACATAAATTTTGTGTCTCTCCTTTTTATTTCTTTCTTTTCTTCTCTCGCTGTTCGTTTCGAGTTCTTTTTCGTTCGTTTGTCTGAGAGGACGGAAGACGATTGCTTAAGATTTCCGGAAGCCCTATAACCAGGTGGGGAACGCAAGGGTTTCAACGCGAGGAGAAGATGGAATAATGGGCGTTTTAGGAAGTAGAACACTAGAGTATTCGATGAAAGATGAGAGTAAGGATACAAGATAATATTCATATCACTAAAAATATCCAAACAAATATATCGATATTTTCTGAATTAAAGTATAATAATTTAGTACATTTAAGAACAGCTCACTTTTATTATAGTTAATATAAAAATTACTGTAATATTTAGGAAAAAACACAGTGTCACCTTCTTCCTTTATGGCAAAAATCCGATCCTAAAAATAGTTTGCCGAATCGAATTCGAAATATTACACACAACATTAAAATCACAAATACTTACATACAGCATGAAAATAGAAAATTCAGTGCTGCTACCTTGCGAAATTAAAGTCACCAGACCCCGAGTCAAAATTCTGATTTTTACATTTAAAGAGAATGAAATCGCTAAAAATTCCATGATATCGATATTTTATCGGCAATATCGATAATACTGTGTCGGCAACATAAAATATCGATTACAATATAGACCTTTTCGATCGAGTTCTAGTCGAGGTGGATTTTCTCTGCGGTTGACAATCGTACAGGGGCTTTTCCATCGGAGGTTTCCGCAGATTCTTCGATGGTGAAAAGGAGGACTTCATTTTCGTAGAGATAACACAAATTACGTAAATGAAGAGTAAAATATTGTTCAGTTGGGGATACTCCTACGTCTCAATTAAGGACCATAAACCATTAATTTGTTCATCATATTTGAATATTGTTGCTGACATCACGTATTCTGCTCAGCTAACACGTTTCCACTCCAACCTTTTTTAAAGTACAGTTTCTTCTTCCAAAATCATAAATAGAAGCTCTAAACGTGTAAAACTCACGAACCGATGTAATTGACCACTCTTCCTGTCTTATGAGTCCCATAAAATTCCCGAAACCTTTCCTATATACCGGACTGGGATCATGAGGCGACCAGACTCGAAGCCTTTTTTCACGTTCGTTTTCCGAGACAAGAAGGCTGCTTCAGAACAGCCATGAAATACGGCGTCGTCGTCGCCGCGAGCGAAGATGCCTCGGGCGATTTTGCTCCTTCCGGATTGACGGTCCGCGAATGAACGGAGAAGAACCGTTCCCTTGGGATTCGTTCGAAACGAGAGTTGCTCTGTTTCGCGAGACATGAGAGCATGCGAATGGTCCTTAAGGAGTTCGCCAGTGTTTTGTTTGGTCTTTGCGGAATGGCGTTGCCTTTTTTTTTGGTTGCTCTTTCCGCTGCAGTTTTTGACGATGATGGAGAGGGTTTCTTGGTGATATAATGGACGCGTTGTGAATATGTCTCTAATTGAATATAGGGAATATAACGATAACACCAGGGTAATAATAATATTACAATAAATTTATATATATTTTAGTTATAATATTATGCCGTAATCGTTCTTTAATTCGTCTTGATACGTATTGGAAATACGCGTCATGTTAACTAGACGAATTGAAAACATTGAAGAATAATCGAGTTCCATTATCAAACAATTTTGAATCGAAGCACACATGATAAACAAAAGAAAGAACATGAACATAGAAGTAGGAAAATGAAGTTGTTCCCCGAGAATCTACAAAATGTTAATTTAATGCAGTTTTCATCCTAATATGTGGTATAAAAGAACACTAAATATTCTTTAGTTTTTCCTCCAACCATGTATGTATTATTCGCATGTTTCCGAATACTAAAGATTTTAAGTTTACCCGTCAGAAAACATACAATTTCTGCTTTTTATAGTGGTAGGATCCTTCGATTACTGATATACAAATCAGTCATAACCGAAACGAGAAGTTAAATCGTTTTTATAATTCAAATGTTTTGACTGAAATATCTTGATGTGCACGTTTAGTAACGTTGCATGAAAGGAAGTAGTAGTTAGTTGCTTCACGAAACGTATTTCCTGACAATTTTGAGACGAGTTGACAATGCCTCTGACGACACGACGTTTTCTGACTCTCGTCACTTGCCATTCATCAGTGTTGCATCCATCGCTGAGGGCGTTTTCGCTGAAATCCCTCCGAAGACTATAAAGACTGCGGCATTCGCGTAATCAATAGCGAAAGACTACATCTCGCCCATTCGTTGCTCCAGCAAGAAACATTGCGCGTCGCAGGGCATCGGACGAAGAATGAACCCTTCAGGGATACAATGGCGAACAGTGCGACGAAACACTGATCACCACAGCAAAAAAGATTTTACCATCAGTTGATCTATGGGAGTTCGAAAGAATTTTTACGCGAAATTTGTATTGAATAATAATTGTTTTTTGTACGAATTAGAACTCCCGATTTTGAAGCTGAAAATCAGTAACATTTTCTTCTTCTGATTATTAAATTGTATTACTGAAGAAGTGCAGAGATATATACCTGGGGCCCCCGAATGGCAACGTGGTTCATGGGTCAGGGAATCTACAAAGAAAAAATATATTTTGTGAAAAAAATATTCTATCGACGATGATGAATAGTCTGTCCAATTAAAATGTCAAAATTCCTAAACAAAGACAATTAAGGAGATAGTGGTAATTCCAGTTTAGTATCGGAAGTATATCTGACACACGTCTTCGATTCATATTGTAAATTCATAACGATTCACTGTTACCTTCAAATACTAACAATAATTGTTATTGTGGAAAATGGTTCCCGCAAAGGTTACTTTGGATAATGGGGGGAGGGATCCATTTCCAATAAGACCCACGGATTGGTTCGGGGACTGAGTTCTCCATAAATTGGTCTAGATTAGGGATATTGAAAAACATATCGATATGCAATATGAACGGTATTTTTCTTTCGATAATCGATATTTTTCACCGGTGTTTTTAGCGATATATCAATATTAAAATTCCAATATCGAATACGAATTTTTTTTTTAATTTCACATGTTTTATTTATTAATATATTATTTTAAAGAAAATTGATAATATTAAATTTGAAAACAGTGTAAGAGATATAAGTAAAAAATCTAGTGAGATTGAAATCTTATTTGGTTGGCATTAGTCACAATAATTAATTAACAGTAGAAAGATACTGGAATATCGGCAGAATACTGGTACGTAGGCAGGCGATCCAGTCAACCCCAGTTGTCAAGGTCAACGCAAGCTTCTGTTTGGGTTGAAGCAGTACCACTGCACCACAACGTCCGTAAGGCGGCTCCACACATTCGCTATTCGGCGAACTCCAAACAACCGAACAGCGAATCCCGAACACTAGCGACTTGCTCGGGGTATTTCCCGAGTATTCGCCTATTGGCGAGCACTCTGATCCAGACATAAGCAACATGCCGAGCACCTAGTCGCTCTGGGAACGACGAATATTCGTGTTAGTGATTAGAGGTTATGGAGAGAGAATCTGAAGTAATTACACATTCTGCTGGGTAAGTAGTTGTGTCTTGGAAATGTTAAGTAAAGTAAATGGGTCTTATCTAATCTTCATTCAATCAATGAAATTAATTTTTATTCCATATGGTAGTCGGTAATCTCGAATTTAAGATCCTTATAATCATTATAGTTTTTATCCAATATAAAAAAGAATCAATATTATATAACTATCTTAATTTGTGTCTCCACAACATCCCACTCCATTTATATATTCAAATATCATTCATTACATTTAAGTGTTATATTTTTATTATTTATTATCATAGTATTTTTTATTTTCACATTTTTTATTTCCTGAACATTTCGTGTACAGGAAATATATGCTAAAACTACTAAAAAAATAGATAATGCTAATAATGTCAATACACGTTTAATACTGTGAAACTTTAGGACGCTTAATAAAAAAAAGTAAAATAAAGTGAATAAAAATGTTAGCGGTTTAAATCTCTCATCAAAGAAACTTTATAGTAAAAAAGCAGTTGCAAACTGCGTATGAAAATGTTGGAGATAATAAATGAAGTTACTCCATCACTACTTTATTACTTTAAATTTCTGTATTTTATCACTTCTAAAAACACTTATTACTTTGTACGATAAGGAGAAAAATTTCGAATAATTAGTTTTTTCAGCGATTACTTACTCAAAATAACTTGAAATCGTGTTACTCGCTATCCTTGATATTAGTAAAAGCACGAATATGTGGACAGAACCACGAACAGGTCACTCGCGAATATTCGCCTATGTTCGGCTACCTTTGATGTGTCTCAAAAGACGGATACGCTACGGGAAAGGGCGAGCACAGGTATTCGTGATGCGACGAATAACGAGCAACCCATCCACACTAGTCGCTATTCGGCGTGCAGTTGCTCGGAGTTCGCCGAATAGCGAATGTGTGTAGCCGTCTTTAAAGACGTACCATAGTGGAAATCCATTTTAAAATTCTCTGATAGTGAGGTGCTAATTCTTGGCTTATCCAACCTTTGCTACCATTGTGGATGTGGGAACTGGGAAGCCAGTTGGATTTACAGATACCGTATCATTCAGATCGTTGTCTATCCAGTTCAGACGCTTCTCTGAATGTTTTCAGGTATTCGTCGCATACGGGGTGAGTAATTCACTTCAGGTTAAGTAATTATAATTCTCCAGGTTAATTAATTACAATTTGTCCAAATACATTCGAATTTGCATATGATCACGTGAATGGTAAATCATATGCTTATTGTCAATTTGTGTCATGTTAATTATTATTTTCAGTACTTTATTATCATTATTTTTTCAATAAACGTCTTTGTAAGAGCAAGAAATTTACGTATACGCTCATAAAATAAAGTTATGTGACAACCATTCTTTAGTTAATGATATCTGTACACAAGACTAATTATTTACTTCTTGAAGTTGAAAATTACATGTTAATGCAGACCAATTATATAAATTGTTATTATCACATATTTCATAGTCTAGTCTATAAATACGTTTGTTATGGCAGTATGTTTGTTAATTTCCTTTATACCGATACTTGTCTGAAGCAGATTTATTTAATTATTCTTTTCGAAATTGTATTTTTAGTACCGTTAAACAATTTATGCAAGTTTATCATTATTTCGCGTAATAATTCCGATATATCGATTTTTTTTCAATATCAAAATCCCTAGTCTAGACGTATTCTTTTTGCTACTCTTTGAGCATATATGAGAATATAGAAACATAGATCATACACGTATAATGTAATATTTCAGTTATTTTTAAAAAAATCCTCTTCTGGTCATGTTATTCTCCCTTATTTTTTTATTCATTGCGCTCTGTGGCAATACGGATGTAATAAATCTATGATACTCTTATTGAACTGAACGATACTTTCCACTTTGGAAATGTTAGACCCTAACACGTAGATACCGACCCACTGCGCCGCGTCGGGAAGCCGAAAACAGCTCCCAGTTCGTCTAGTGACGGTGAAGCGTGTAGGCGATGTGCGGGCGCAATTGAAGGCGAACAGAGCGATGTGGGATAAACGTAGAGGGCCAACCGCTCTCTCACGAAGGGAGGCGAGGACAATTCCACTATCAATCGGGTGCGGAGAACACGGTCGGCCTCGCGACATTCCAACATCCGCGAACCCTCGGGGATTCCCACTACCTGAGCCGTTGGCTCTTCTAACACGGGAGTTGCCGAGTGCCTTCAGTGACAATTTCTGCTCGTTTGAATTCATTGGTGTTCATCTTGTGATCAAGTACTAAAGTTCAATTATTTTCAAAGTTGAACTTACATTTTACACTTTTATTTTCCCTCCAATTGTGCCGAAATATAATTAGTTTCTTTATTAATTGTTTTTAGACAATAAATTTTATATTATTATATTGTTGTGTAACGAAGAGTGATCGTTCAAAAAAAAATTATTTTTTTTAATTTCTCAAAGTTTCATGATAACCAGAGTCGTATGTGTATTCGTATGATTTTGTTCCACCAACAAAAAAATAGATCAGCACCAAACTTGAGACTTGAATGTGGCTCAATATGCATTTATCTCTCCGTACAGATTGTAGAAACATTTTCCTTCGTCGCACCCTGAAAATTGACCAATGACAATATTGACTAATTTTTATAATTATTTTCTAGTATCTTCTTGATGTTAAGAAGTGTAATATGATAGTGGAGTGGAAAGTTTTTTTTAAATTAAACAATTTCCGCGTGGTACACGTGGTTTTTCCTCTCCTGATGAACAACACAAGCTTATTCGACTATTCTCAGCTTCACAAATTTATAACCAATATTTAATTATTGCTAGTGTGGGAGATTATTTAGTTTCTTTTTTTCTCTCTCTTTTTTTGTCTGTCTTTCTTTAGTTTTCGTTTTCTAATTCCATTTGTCATTAATATCGTATTTTTCAAACATATGTAAATTTACGTGTAGACCCGAGAACTATCTGCTTTCCTGATTTTTTAAATTTTTTTATTTTGTTCGTTAAGGTTTCTTGGCAAGGAGAGTTCTCATTTTAATTTAATATAAATATTTCGCTGCTCATTTTATGGTTCTCAATTTTATGTTTTCTGGGAATCCCTTTGCAATCGACGTCTTTTACCGATGCCTACCACAACTTTGAAAGGTTGGAGGTGAGAAAAGCAGATAGTATTCCGAAGATCAATGAGTGAATATTCTTCTCTGCTTTCCCGCGATGCCACCGAAGCAAATGGAAATACATGTGGCAAGAAAAAGTATCACGAATAACGCCATTGCCAAATTCGACGAAGCTTAATGCTTCCGATGCAGTTCTCCCACACTCCAGAACATGTGGATATCATCTTTCTCCAGTTGTGTTGACGATGTTTAGACTTGGTTTCCGTTGTATGTACGCATTCAGTACTTCATCAAATTACGCGTCTTCAATTCTTTTGTTTTGTCTATCATGTAAATATTGTATCTATCAGTTTTCATGGATCTGTTCGCTGCGTTTCCTTGGAATGCACTGGAAGAGAAGACATTGAATCTCACCAAGCATCCAGAATTTTCTCTTGTTTTGAAAAGAAAGGGGAGCTGGGAGCTCAGATTTTGGAAGTGTGGGTGTGCATTACGTTTGGTGTAAAATGATGCAACTTAAAGTTAACGATTCTATAAGATTATTATTAATAATAAACTGCACCATGAAGCTGCAGAGTGGATTACTAAAGAGAAAGAAGCAAACAATCAATTACCATCGATGCCTGATTTTTTAATTACAAAAGAGATTGTCAATGCAGCTTTGAAGAAAAGTTCCAGGAATAGATGGAGTACAAAATTATTGGTGGAAGAAGTTCACTTGTGTCCTTGAACAGCTAGCCTCGGCATTTAACCAGATGCTTCAGAAACTCGAGGATGCTCCACAATTCCTTACGCAAGGTATTGCTTACCTCCTTTTCAAAACGGGAAGTCGAGATAACCCTCAAAACTATCGCCCAATCATATGCTTACCTACTATTTACAAATTACTGACATCAATAATACCAGACATGATTTTTAATTTTTTGGATAACAATTCGGTACTGGCAAATGAGCAGAAAGCAGAAAGAACAAGAAATTTATCCATATCATATATTGGCTATCAGAAAGCATTTGATTCAGTGCCTCACTCATGGTTAATTCAGATTCTCAAAATTTATAAGATCATTTCAACAATAGTCAATTTCATGGAGGGAATAATGAAAAACTGGATGACCAAAGTATATCATGCATCTATCGCTACCTGTAACAAACCAATTCGAAGTGGGATTTATCAAGGTGATTCAACGAGTCCGTTATGGTTTTGCATGGTTTTCAATCCACTTGCTAACTCTCCAGATAATCTACACAGCCTTCTGAAAATCATACAGTCCTATAGCTCGGACATTAAAATGCCCTTTGGATTAGATAAATGCACATAAACTATGCACATTAATAGAGATAAATTCATGTCAGGAGAAAATTACGAAGTGTCAACTGAATCATTCAAAAAATGTCTAGAATCAGATCAAAATTATAAGTATCTTGGCTTCCAACGAAATCGCAAATTTGACCACTCAGACCTCAAAAAGTATTTCCAAAACAAGTATTAAAAAGGCTCATTTCAATATTGAAGACGCAATTAAATACAAAAATATCTTATTATGGCATGAAATAGCTGGGCAGTATCCGTTCTAACATATACATTTGGAATTCTTAATTGGTCCTACACTGATCTGGTCAACATCAACAGAAAATTACGCACTCTCATGACAATTTAGAAGACACCATGCCAAAGGATGTGTTGACCGCCTTTACCTGTCAGAAGGGGGAAGGGGGTTGTTAGACGTAGCAAATCTTTGTCATCCGCAGATTACAAAACTAAGAAATTATTTCAAGAGTAGTCACGACCCTCTTCATCAGTTTCTTATTCGTTTAGATAAAGATTGCACTCCCCTAAAGTTATCGGAAAATTTTGAACTACTAATAAATGATATAAAATCCCATGGTGCATAATGGCTTGCTAAACCCTTGTATGGACAGTTCCTAAATTCTCTGCAGGATGGCAATGTTGACAAGGAAGAATCAACTTTATGGCTAAAACACGGCCAACTCCGTGCAGAGACTGAAGGGTTTATGTGTGGATCAAGCAATCCCAACTGGATATTACAGAAAAAAAAAATTCTGCATGAGAACGTCGATGGTTTATGTAGAGCATGCCACACCTGCAATGAAACAATCCATCACATTATTTCGGGTTCCCAAGTGCTCGCCTCTCTAGATTACACCTGCAGATATAATCAAGTGGACAAAATAATTCACCAACAGCTAGCTAAAATCTTTATCAGTTACCCCCTATTATAAATTCGATCCACCACCTGTCTTGGAAAATAGAAATGCCTCTTTGTCCTGGGATAAGCAAATCATTACAGACAGAACAGTAGATCATAACAAGCCAGATATAATATTAATAGACAAATCTAAAAGAAAAACTTTTATTATTGATGTAGCTGTTCATTCCGCTAACAATTTAAAAAAGACAGAACAAACAAAAATTCACAAATATCGGGCCCTTAAGACAGAAATTCAAAAGAGTTGGAAACAAAATGAAGTATTAATTATTCCCCTAATAATTTCAGCAACTGGAGTCATTTCCAAAACATTGAAAGGGCATCTTTCAAAATTGCCATTGACCAGAAATGTACTGCCAGAAATGCAGAAATCCGTTATATTACAAACATGTCACTTTACAAGGAAATTTCTTAGTCTCGGCCAAGACGAAATTTTACTTCCAGTTTGGTGTATAAGACCGCCCCAATTACCTGTTCGAACAGAGAAAAAACAAGTGCACAAAATAATAGTAGTAATAATTTGTCTTTATTTAGTAGCGAGACTCAGACCACAGGGTAGCGAGACTCTACCGTCTGACCACGTAAGAAAAAGAGACAAATACAAGTTATACAGAAGGAGAAAAATAGGGAGGAATAACATTTACACTTAAGTCTAGGAAAGCAAAATAAGGAAAACCTTAAGTGATTGAGGAAGCACTCATCGAAACCCTTAATCAGGATGGCGACTTAACATTGTATTTATCTTTTTTAATAAGATTAACTGATTTCCTGGTTGTCTTGAATTGTAATTGCTTTAAATTTTAATCCTATGCGATTATATTATTATATACAATCAATATGTCTGGTTCATCACTTTATTAGTGAATGAACCAAACATATTGTCTATAATAAAATAATCGCATAGGATTAAACTTTAAAGCAGTTGTATTTATCTTTCAAAATACAAGACTTGCGTAATAAAATGATTTTTTTTACTAAGTGCGAGGAAATTTTTTTATCATCTTTTTCTTCCTGAGGGGGGTGTCTTAACAGTGAAATTATTTTCCAAAAAAAATGTATAATGTGGCAGAAAAAACAACAAAAATTCAATGTGTTCCTTTAACAAATGAAGAGAGAGACGCGTATCAAGAGAGCGGAACTGATCCCTTCCCTACTCCTCTTAGACACCCACGCTTGATTCTTCTCCACTGGTCGTGATGCCCTTCCTCGTGAACTATAACAGACTCCGAGACCCTATGCCTGTCCTCCCTCCCTCCCTCCATGCTTACCAAATGGGAAGGAAGGTCTCAGGATTACTGCGTCTGTTCGCATTATCTGGCGTCGCCCAGCACTTCGAATTCAGACTCTCTCCTTCTCCTTCCTTGGGGCTCCTGGCAAAAGCTGTTGGGCGTCACGACGGATCGTCGCGGTGCTTTTGCGTGGCGTTCTTCACTTCCTGGAGAATTACGTCACATAGAACTTTTTTATATTTTTTTTTGAATTGTTGTTTTATTACGCTATGGTTTCCCGAAGATCACCCGCCGGTCCACAACTTGGTCATTTCAAGGCACTTTAATCATTTTCTTCCTTTTTTGATTTCTTTGATCTCCGCCACTTGGAGGCGAACTCATTATCTACATTACACTGCCACTTTAGACACATAATATTAAATTGTTATCCGTTAAAGTTTTCTCAAAAGTCATACTTTGTTACTATCTTCTGAGTAGTGTTTTTAAATATTTCTTATTATTCCAATCTGCACAAGCTATTGGAACTTGTCAAAAATTCCTTTTCAATATTTTGTATATTTTGGTTTTTCTTGCCCATAATAGTCATACCCCCAAAGTACGAACTCGTATATATATATATATATATATATATNNNTATATATATATATATATATATATATATGATAATTTCAAATAAAGTATCCCACGACTGACACACTCAAGTGCGAGGGATCATTTCAACGCTCTTTGTATTGTGGATCTTCCTTCTTTTGTGTTTCTCATCCAATCACAAACGACTTGCGAATCCGACGTAGAGAACGAACGCCAAGCGTAGGACGTCGAGGCATCCTTCACTTCTCACGGCCTCTGCAGCACCCGACGCGAACCGCCTCCTGAGCGAAATGGCATCAAAATGGCCGTTGAATTGAGAGATTGAGGAGCACATTCGGCGCGTGTTTGTGTGCGACACTGAGACGCTAGTGAATGGGATTGCGACGGTCCGACTAGACGGAAGGGATTTTGGGAATTCGTTTCTGCTTTGCGAAGGATGAGGTTTTGCCTGTGTGAGCACTCCAGGGAGATGCTCATTCTTAATGTTTTGAAAATGTGTGGGAATTGTAGTAGTGTTCATTCCGCTCGGAGTACTCTTACGTGTTCTTTAACGAAATTATTATCCCCCATTTCTTCTGTTATACAAATACAAAAATAGATACTATCGCTTATAAGTAATGCCTCTGTTTTATTCACGTTTATTACAAAAAAATTTTTTTTTGACTTACAAGAAAGTGTGTTTTTATTCCGTTGCTAACAGTTCTATGCGTAACGAAAATCGAGAAACGAGGTAACACGGAGAACCCGAGGGCTCGGAACATCGAAAGTGTTTCTTGGTCTCTCATCTATCATGTTCCCGTTAACCTGAAAATAATGTACGCAGTCTCATAGAAATTCATTCCGAATATCCGGACTCTCTCCGAACCATGTGAAGGTGGCTCAAGACATTCGGCGAATCCCGAATGCTCTCCATTGCTCGGTTTTCTTTGATGTGCCTCATAGGGCGAGCACCGGTATTCGGGACGCGGCAAAGAGCAGGCAACCCACAATATTCGCTATTCGGCGAACGGTCGCTCGGGATTCGCCGAATGACGAATGTCTGAAACCGCCTTTAGAATGACACTGAAAGATTATTCCGTATCTCAAATAAAAAGTTTATATTTTTTGGAATGTGAACGCTTGCTTGGCGACGAACTCAAAGCGTCGTCTGCGTATCAAAACAATGCTAATGGAGTGTGTTGCTTGTGATGGTTGCAGCGCGCGACGCTGGCAGAGAAGGAGGTGTCTGCGCTGAAGGAGCAGCTGGCGTCCGCCAACCAAGGGCTGCACCACGCGCCGGGGGCGGACGCCAAACCCAAGGCTCCCGCCTCCACCGCCGCCACGGCCGGTGCCGCCGGAGCAGAAGACGCCGGCGTCGCTGCCGACAGACTCGAGATGGAACTCTCCGCCAAAGAGAAAGAGGTGCGTACGCAACAATTTCACATCTTCGACATTCCAGTCAAGCACGTGACCCGGGGTGGGGGGAACAGGCCCCTTCCGAATTTTTTTATAAGTTGTAATGATAGTTATCAATCTGTTTAAAATATTGTTTATTTACCTTAACATGAGTTATACTATTAAACTAGTATAGTGTACGTTAATGTTGACATAAATAAATACGGAAATAATTTTCGGGCAACGAACCCGACTCCAATGCTTACTTGCCTCCGGATCCACTTCCACGAGGTAAAGTTTTGTTAAGACCCTTTTAATTTATTTTGTGATTTAAAAAAAAAATGACGTGGAGTTAATTGAATAGTAGAATGAATTCCTTCGATTATACTATGTTAGAATACTAAGCTTGTTAAATTCGATATGTTTCGGGATATGACAGTTTTTGTGTATTTTAGGGAATTTTCTGATCTTTGAATACGTTTTACTACGTAATGAATATATCTATCTATCTGTAAAACATAATTCATTTTTTCACAAAATATTATAGTATTTCTCTCATTTGGGAAGAGGGAGATTGAACCCGAAAGCCAGCCCTCCTCTCTAAATCCGTCATTGATCCGTCATGAGGACAGAGTTTTTGGATAAGGAGTTACCGTTTTATAACATCCACATCGAATTGAATTGCTCATTATCCGCATTCTCTACTCACAATGTATTGACAAAACGCTTTGAATCCGCTTAAGAATACCCGGTTCGCTTCACGCAACTCAACGCCAGCAGCAGCAGCAGCAGCAGCAGACGCCAAGTGGTTTTCTTCGCTGCAGCAGAAGCAGAAGCAACGGCAGCTGCATGTCGTCTGTAGCGCTGATGCGCTGATTAGCTGTTCGATCGGTATGTCGGTGGCGTAACTCGATATAGGTGCTGCTGCAGTCGTTCCAACGGCGATTTATCAAATCTGCCCCGTCCCCGGACGTCATATGTTTTCGCCGCAACTCGCCTCAGAGAGGGTCCTTTCATTCCCCATCCGCACCCGTTTATAGAGACGAGATCGAAGCCCTGGTGCGATGGTCGATTTGTTGCTGCCATGAAATACGACCATTGGCTGACGTGCCATGTGAAAATAGTTGTTGACAGAAGTAATAAGCGGAGGAAAAATTAATGGCCACGATTAAGTGAACTCGGGCCTGCGAGGAAGGTTTGACTTCTACCTGGAGATTCGGATTTTAAAAGGTATTCATAGAATTATGAAATACTACTTATCATTTCAAGATTGATATTCAAAATCAAGCTTGCATATCTCCTGAATGAACAACTTTTCATTATAATGTATTGTTTCCCGCGTAATTGTTATTTACGTGTAATTTACAAGTTTAAAAAGAAGTGAACATATTCCCACGAACTTGGGAATTTGACTTGATTTATTTTTCACTTATGCCGAGTCGTACATTAATGAATTCGCATTATTAATTTTGTACGGAATAGAAAATTGTATAAATTCATCTATCTCCAGCTGTCATTTCCGAACCGTACTACAAGACTTGCGCATCAGTCTTTGCCGATGTACTATTCGGAATCCCGCAAACCGTCCACGAAACAACGGAACAGCGTTCGCCAGGAGACAAACGAATCACGACGAAAAAATGACTTCGCTGACGTGTGGCGGAAAGCGTGATTTGACAGTAATAAATATTGGCGTTTTTGTCATCCTTACAACACGCAGTTAGTGTAATCTTCTTATAGACGGCTGCACCAGAAGAATAAGAAAGCCGGTTTAAAATCGAACTGAGCCGAATCGAACTTTTGTGAAAACTTTGTCTCCGAGATTTATGAACTTAACGGACGAAAGAGCGAGAGCTTAGATCTCCATTGTTGTGTCGGCGCGAAAGACTCGGGCATCTCAGAAACTTCTTCTCCTCCGCGATCCGAAGACGGTGGATGTCTCGAAGGAAAAGCAAACATATGGATTCTTGCTTCGGTCGATCCCCCGAATCCAAGGATCACCTACTCGTCCTGAACGGGAACCTGCGATGCCAAACGCCAGGAATAGCAACCCTTTCTGAAACGCCATGACGTAGGTTTTTTTTTTTTTAATTTTATTTTTTCCCCGGTAGCTGTCTCGCCGTCTTATTTTCTATTTGTCATCGTTCTTCTTCGTTCGCGGTCGCTGGCACTTTCTGTTTCGAAGGTGGGTTGTGTTGATTTGTGGGAAGTATTGGTCGTGTCAGGGGTTTCAAAACAGAAAGAATTGGCCAGTCGATTGGGTTGGAGAAACGTATCAACTACATTTCAATATAGGCGGAGTAGTAAGTGGTGACACGCGTTTTTATAACTGCATTTTAATAGGCTGAGAAGCGTGATATTATTTTTTCGAAACGTTCAGTGATTAATGTTGTATTATTTTTATGAGAATCAGGCTCTAAAATCACTTCTTGTAAAGAAGCTTTCAAACTTGCATTATAGACCTGGGTGGAAATGATGTACAGTTGTGGATGGCGAACGGGTGATGTAGTGGCCAACACCCCTGCTATAATAGCTGGAGTCCCGGGTTCGATTCTCAGCTCGTCGCCATTTTCTGTGCCGTGCCTCTGCATTCGTGATTACAATTAATCATACTTGATAGAGAGTTGAAGATTAAGGAAGTATTAGACGTGTAGCATGGAAAAGCACGCATTTGCTAGCAACCTTCTAGTTCACAAATTCTCATAAAAGTATTGGATCCCTTTCTAATATTTGAAGAGCAAAACCAACGTTTCTGCCACATGTTATTAGCAAATACCGTAGAGTATATTAATAAAAACTAATATTTTCAGATTTTACGGTCTGAAGAAAAAAAACTTCTTTATCGATTTGTTTCGGGAATAATATTCAGCAAGTGGATGTTTCATGAAGTGTTTAAATGTAAAAATGTTGTGTGTCATTATGTTATTTTCACTGAGGATTACAAATCGTATTACTGTTTAATGTGGAACTCTGATTACAAAAACTCGTCAAAAAAAGATGACAAAACACAAAATCACTTTCACGAATATTGCTGTAGAAACGACATAACTCTTAATGATGAAGAGTAGATTAGTATTAAATATCCGTGTGGAGTTCATTGTTTCTCAGGGCGTGTAACCATTAGCGTGGGCGTAGTGATACCGTATTCGCTCACAGTGTATGCAGCTGAACATAAGAAACGCGGGTTTGTGCCCCGAGTCAGTCGAACAGAGTGAGGTTTCCAAGTGAGGGTTCCCTCATTTGTTCCAGACTAATGTCAGTTCAGTACCTTGAGTTCCACAGCAATCCAACATCATGATTGGGTGGAAGAGCACATTTCAAGATCTGAACCTCGCCACAAGAATAAATAAAATAAATAAATTTCTTGTCAAAAGAGCAGTTTCCAACTGCACAAGACCACGTGGAGGACAATAAACTTATTTATTATCCGGAAAAAGCAAGGGACCATCCCATCAATTCCCATCAAGGGACCTAAGACAGAGGCGGATTTAACATTTCAGCGCACATCTAAAATTATAGGTTCGGTTATAATGTTAACAGAATACCAAATTTGTATTTGATAAAACGCAAAAAAGATAGATCACAAGAACTAATTATTATCGAAGTATAGATTATTCGGAACTTATTGTTTATAAATTGTAACTAATATTAATTATTATAATAGACGCCGTCCCTACACTAGAACCTAGAGAACCTGTTTATAAAAACCACCTCTAACCGAAGAAAAACTCGAGCCAGGATGTCGAAAAACCCAGGCCCGGAAATAAGTATTCCAGTTTCGTCTTGTATTTAAGAATAGTGTATTCGTCATAAATTGTCGCTTCGTTGAGGACAAACCTTTGCTTCATTTGCTTGGAGAACCCTGTCGCTGGCACAGAGGTATTGGATCAGGGAACCGTCGCAAGACGGGGGGGGGGAGCGAATGAATCACGCGTCCACCTGACGCGTGCTCCCTTCTTCCCCCCCCCCCTCTCCCTCTGACATCGCGATCCGGGCGTTCCTTTTGGCCGCGGGGAGGCGGCTTTGAGAGGTAGTGCTATTTTTAAAATACGCGCGCGGGACGAAGCGGGAATGGAGAGGAGACGACTTCGAGAGGCGAGCGGTGCGTGTCTGAGGAGTCACTGATCACTCGAAGACCTTCGGAGACCGGGGAGGCTGCAACTACCTATCTATACTAATAAAATGAATTCTATGAAATGTCTGTGGCTCGGAAATCTCAAAATGATGAAATCATTTGAAATTTCAAAGGATTCTTCTGAAGGATTATTACTACAAAAATGCAAAGTATGGTTAATACTGATGGATTACAAGAGCACAAAAACAGTTAAAATAGCTGCTAATCAGTAGATGTGAATCTTCGCTCCCACGACTGTTGACTGTGAAGCTTACTAACGTGTCCGCCAGAGTTCAAGTGCGTTATGCGAGGCGGACAATCCACTGAACGAATAATCTAAGTGACCGAATCGTAGAACCAAAATTATTTACAGGCTGTGAAGAACCATGTTTTCAAGTACATCACCTAAAAGTGAAACGAAAAAATTCAGAGGTCTTCATACATCCGTTTTTTTAATGAAGATTCCTGTGTAAAGTGTAGTTTCCTTCTTGGATTTTAAAATAATTCCTAATTAGAAACATATAAGCATTCAATGCTGCAATAAGCGTTTCTCTGTTTCACTTAATCGTGTTTTTATGAGACTTTTTAGGTATTACTTCAATGTTTAACAACAAAAGAGGCTAGTACACTCAGAAGTTAATATTTTTAGTTAAAAAATTTGAAACATAAAAACTTGAAAATATTACTCAATAATTTAATTTCGTATCCAAAAATATGTTTCTTTTGCTAGAATTGTGTTTGAGTGGTTTGTGGTTGGAAGAGTTCAACAAATGAATTACAGAAGTGAAATGTATGAACAGTGTTCATTGCTACCTCATTTTGACTAACTTCTCGGAAATCATACATTGGGATGCGATTAAACTCCGGTATCCACGAGATAACTTATAATTCGAAACCAGATCGAAGGAGGAGACGTCAGTTGTCCTGAGCAGGTGGTAAGGTAAATCACTCAAATTACACAACTCCGGTATCGAAATAGAATGAAACCGACTCTTTGTTGCGAATAATGACCCGAGAGGACCATCTGTTTCTTCGTGCACCTGTCTTTACGTGCTCGATCGCTCTCAATTCAGATCAAGGCCGACGACGTACATCGGTACGCAGTTCGATTGTGACTGATCGTACGATTCTACGGACCGTCCATTGAAAGCCGACGCGACCCTAGACTTGGGGCACTAAAGACACCGCACTAAACAGACACCGCTTCGTTCTGCCCGACCTAACGACTTCTCCGACCGACTTTTATAGTCGAAATCGCATCATATTCTAATGACCGCGTAACTCGATACTCGAAGTATCCCAACAATTCATCAGAGGTCGACTAGAACTCGATATTCCGTTCCGGAGCGGTCGAAATGAAAGGGGCGGTCCGGGACAAGCGGGATATTGCTGTGACGAATTCGTTCTACCGCACAATACGTCATTAAAAGATCAACAGCTGAGCGGTTACGAGCATNGGGGGGGGGGGGGGGGGAACGCGAGAAATTTGTATGAAATCGACGCCTTCGGCGAGAAGCGAAGACGAAGTTTTGAACTTGTGCATTGTGACCTTGACACGAATTCTTTGCACAATAGCATTGAGGGATGCTAGTCTTTGCGGAGACAAGGTTTTGACCCGCTACACCTGTGGGTTTGCTTGTGTTGGCCGTGAGTATTGTCGACAGCTTGTAAGCAGGGGTCGTATGACTTTGGGTGCTGAATTTATTGGTGTTATTACGCCATAAAGTGATGTAATCCGAGTTCTATCCTCAGTCTTCTAACATTCTAGATCATTTGACTCCCAAATATTATTTCGTAATGTACATACCAAAACTCAAAAAGTGTTAACTGTTTGATAAACGTATTTATTATTGATTACGGCGTGGAGTTACTCGAGTTAAGTGTGTTAAGCAGTCGAACAGCAATAAATAAACCGTTCACCCTATTTGTTTATGATTAATGCCATTTTAATGTTAATATGGACACTGTAATTGTGTGAATAATGTTTGAAAAAGAGCACTGTGTACAGAGGAATCTCCAGAAAGAACAACGGAAAGAGATCTAGATGACAGAAATCGACGGACACTAGCGGAATCAGGAACTGATCACCTACTATTAGCCTTTTGAGTTTAAAGTTTTAGTTCACTGGAACATGACCAATACGCCGTAGAATGTGTTTCAAGTATTTAACATATTTTACACTAAAAATGTTATTAGATAATTATTTAGGTTTTATGATATAAATGTCTGATTTTTCATTTGTTTTGTTTTTAACTTACGTTACGTTTTTCTTTTCCATCGAAGGTCTGCTTGGATTCATAATTTAACTTTGACAGCAATTTGATAAATTTAAACTCCCCTTATTTTCTCTTGTCAAAGCACGAACTCTTATTTGGGAAATCATGTCATAGATTTGTTATTTCTGCTGTTGGGTGTTGATATTGAATTATTTCAGCCCTTATAACAACAGTTCTGCGTAACTAAATCTTGCTCGTTTTGTATCCCACCCGTTTATCTGTCGTTCCTCTCTTCAAGTGTGCAGTCCGAAACATTCCACAGCAACCTTTTTCTGTGGTTTTGGCAACCTACTGGGTCCAGAGTTGCAGGGTTGTTGCACCTGGGTTCGCGACCGGAGAGGTGGCAAAGAGCCTGGGCGATGCGATTCACGACCTCCGGACGATACCCTGTCGATGTGTCGTTCTTCCAGCTTTCGAGAATTGCAGGAATATTCGTTTTTACTCTAAAATCATTTAAAATGATTAGATCAACGTTTAAAATGATTAGACGAAAACGACATAATGACACATCCTATTTTCGTCAGGTAACTCATTAAAATGTTCAAAAGAAAAGAAAACTATTTATGATATATTTCGGAAGATTGGGGATCGATTCTTTTGTTACAGCAATAGATTTATGAACATGTTATATCACCTACAAGTCGTATTATCGCATTTGCTTTGTACGATTTTAAGGTAATTATCTTATCAATACAACTATACTTCGAAACAGGTCAGCTCTATCTTTGTGTCAAATGGTATGATATATGTTGGCTAATATTTTTACGTAAATAGGTAATAAGCTCATGTGATCGACGTAAACTGAAATATTAATTACCTCCAATTGCTTTAAAAAAAATTTTTAAGACTATATTCCAATACTGAAAGTATTGGTTATGGGACCTCCCAAAGATGATTGAATTCCTGAATACAATAATATTCCTGTATATTCTTTGTAACGTTCCATTTTAATATCTGTCGTTATAACTTATTCCAAAATGGTAACTATCCCATTTTTCGGGGTCATACTCAATCGTGGGAAATGACATATCATTACAAAGATTATTTCCTGAACTCTGATTTGTTTTAAAAATTAACTCTAATTGGGATAATTGTAAGTTCGTAAACAACTCCAAAGAAAAAGAACCCTTTGTATTATCTTTGTGTGAATATAAGTGAGAATTGAGAAAAGTATTCAATTGCTCATACGCAGTTTGTGACTGCTTTTATGACAGTGAATTTATTTATTTAACATTCTGGAATATGCCGCGTCGTGTACGTTCTCATTCTAAAAAATATAATTAGTAAATAAAAAAGATAAATGTGACATTTCTTAGCGACTCAAGACGGTGAGTTAAAACAACTCTACCCTCTTAGTGATAGACCTCTTCTAACTGTGGCGTCTGCACAAAGAATGATCTCGAGGCATGCCTAGCTCAAGAAGGGCACTGTGCCACACCTGCCGATCGTATGAGATGTCAAACAGAAAGTCAAAGGACGTTGCTCTTCTTGGCAGTTGACGCGTCTTTCGCTCCCCTGAGCATTGACTTGAATGCTTGCTATTCTTCGAAGTGCAGTTCTTACGCAGTTCGTTTAGACGGGGAGTCGAGAATTACTTGGAATTTGGTCACATCCAACGAGATGTTTTTCCGAATTTTATTTTCAAGAACACACTGTGGTTTGTTTAAGTTTCACTTTAGTTCGTATATAAAAAACTATGCCTTCGTTTAACTTGTAACTGAGGAGGATACTCAACAGTAATTAGTAATCTACATTTAAATTAATAACTAATCATTATTTTTCTGTCTCTTACTAGGAACAGCATTGTCTGGTATTTCTCCCTCCCTGAAGCTAAATCCTGTTGCATAAGAACTGCAATATTTCGGCGCCGTAGACAATATTGTTGGTTATGTGAGAATGAGGGAGACATGGGTTAAAAAAACCTGAAAATTCGAACGCGGTTTCAATACCTTCGAAGCAGACTTTATTATTCTATAATTCACATATGTGACGTTTCAACCTGTGTTAAGGTTAATTAATATCATGTTAATTAGTGTAATGGTAGATGAAAACTATGTATTTATCGGATACGTTTTCATATCTTATTTTATGATGTGAGAAAATACAGTCCATCAGGCCGACCGTTTCACTTAACCTCTTGTGCACGGGGAAGGAATTGTGATGGAGAGATGTTGCGTTGACTGTGATCTGGGGAAGGTGAGGGATATCACAGATGGAAACCTCATCCGGTTCGACCCAGGCGCAAGTGGGGGGTCAAGGGGGTATTAACCCCCTAAAATCCCTTAGAGAATGAGTTTCGGAAAAGAGTTTATGACGTTGATGCATTTGAACGATTTTTATTCAGCAATGAGTACTGTAGTATATTTGTAGAAACGATTTAGCAACGCACAATGTTCCTTGGTTGTGAGAGTGAGTGTCGATGTAAAAGACAGATGATACACTCGTGAGAAGAGAGTCGTCTTCGGAGGTCCATGAGTTACGAATGGCGGATGTGTTTTAGCGGAACGCTTTGCGATTTATGCTGCTGCATTTGTTACCAAACGAGGGTTCTCATAAGCAGACTGCTGTCATCATGAGATAAATAAAAATCTTCCTTATAAATTATATTAATTTCAGAACACTCCCTCACTATTTGATCAGTATTATCTATTAACATTAGGAGTACAATGCTGAAAGTCATCAGCCCATGGCGGAAGAATGAACAACCACAGGATAGAACGCGAACGTAACAATGAGGATGGAAGTATAAAATCTACTACAGGAACGTGTGCCATCGTAACTCGACATTGTGTATAAAGAGAAAATATTAGCCGTATTTTCACAGTCCCAGTCGTATACAGCACTTGTACTTAATGTTTCAGAAACCGCAACTTCTGCGCCATCTTTTACCAGTAATTTTGTTCAGGGGCTCACCCAGGATTTATTTATGGGGGAGGGGGCTTGAGGAATGTGAACATGGCTTCATTGAGGGGTTCGATAGGATATAAATGAAAAAAAAAATGTTTAAAAACCTTAAGATGCGAAGTCTTATCATAACAGGCGACTGTAAAAGACCAGTCTACGTAGAGCAGAAAATACAATTTAAATATACCGAGGAATGAAAAATACTTCCTTAGTAAAAAAACGCTCTTTCCAGAAAATAACTCATAAGAAAAAAAAATTGTATGATCGATTTTTCAGTAAACCACATCTTTCTTATCTTATTGTAGATTGTGTGATGTATTGTGACTCAATCGTAACAAAGGAGCCAAACACATTTTTTTAAACTTATTTCCTTAAAGGAATATTACGCATCGATTTTTGTATTCACTCGTCACAATCGACAATTTGCTACTGACTACTATCGGAAACAAATTGGGAATCGAGGAAAAAGAACTGGAATCGAGATTAGAATCGAAAAAATATCTTTCATTAGCATCAGTACTTCTACTAATTGATCTACTAATTTAATCTTTTTGTATGGAAATTTTGTAGAAGTGATTTTAATAAAAGTAGAAAATTATTGTACAATAATCACTATTAGTATCTAGACTAGAGACTCTAGTAAAATACTCTGGCCTATAAACGTGGAGGTTGATTAAATTGAATTAGAACTCACCAATTGTCCGGTATTTGTTTGACAACCAGACTTCCCGCTTCCAAGTATGATTATTTTTTTCACTCCCTTCACCATCCACATCAGCAATATTAATTGTTGTCTAAAAGTGTCGTTTAATGCCTGTTTCATGGTTAATTGTATTTTTAGGAAGTTTTACTACTCAGATTACTTTCACGAAAAGAACGGACATTTCGGAGACAAGATTTACAGAGACCCTGGTAGAGCGGAAAATTCGTGACTGATACCTGGGTTCGTCAAAAATTTCAGAGTTCACTGGAAGTTGGAGAATTTGCATAATTTTCATATATGTCTATAAATCAATTTTGATCATAAAATTATGCTCTATGCAGTTTCGATTTGGTACAGTTTTTTTCCCTCTATCACTTTCCCCTGTCGCACAAAAGAATTAAAATAATCTCGAAAGTAGGGCGTGAAGTTTACTGAACTGCACATTAATTAA